>CAKNWW010322003.1:0-17019 GCA_932074435.1 Andricus kollari | reverse complement strand
AAATGAAATAGTTCATTTTCAACCAAAAAAATTAAATTTTAATCCAGAAGATTACATTTCTATCAAAAGTGATAAATTTTCAACAACAGAGGGAATATTTAAGTTTTCAGAAAAAGAAATTAATTTTTAACTAAAAATCACGTAAAATGAACTATCTTCAACCGAAAAAATAATTGTTTAAATAGCTATTTCAATTTTCAACCCAAAAGATACATTTTTACCAAAAAGACGCATTTTCAACAAAATAGTTGAATCGTCACCTAAAAGAGTAAAATTTTTAATTTAAGATCTAATCATTATTATTTCAACAAGAATTTTTTCAATCCAACAAAATAAATTTTAATCGAAATAATTAAATTTGCAACCAAACAAGATGCATTTTGAACACAAAAAAGATTATTCAACTAAAATGGTAAATCATCAACCAGAAAATGCATATTCAACAAAGCAGTTCCATTTTCAACAAATTAGTCGAATTTTCAACCAAAAAAGATGAATGCTCAACGAAAAATGTAACAATTGATAGTTTAACCAAAAAATGTTTTAATTTTAAACAAAAAACAGTTGAATGAAACCAAAAAAGACGAATTTTCCTAAAATAGTTGAATTCTGAACCAAAGAAGACGAATTTTCAACCAAAAAGAATTACTTCTTAATAAATTTTTTGAGTTTTCAACAAAATAATTAAATTAAATTCAACTTCAGTTTATTGAAAATTCCCTTACCCTTTCAGGGTTTCCCTGACATTCTCTGACTTTCCCTGACCAGGTTTAAATTCCCTGACTTTCCCTAACTCTCTGGAATTCCCTGATCAGATCAGTAGTAACCATATAGTAACTACCAATCAAAAAAGGTTTAAGCTCATCTAAACAAAAAATATACAATTTTCCTTGACATGGATCTGCAAATCCACTGAGGTTGCTTTCACTAATTATATAAATAAAAAAATATATCTCTGGACGATCTACTCCGGAATGACGCAAATTAACCAAATAATTACACAACTCCACAAAAAAATCGAGAAAAGTACCCCTGGAGTGTGACTATGTCTATCATATGTTCTCGGGGTCGCTGAATCCAAATTCGGGGTCCGATGGCTCCGTCACGTCAGATTTCGTCCATAAACTCAAAAAACATTAAAATCGCTGATTTAAGGTGAAACATCATTCGTACCTATGAAAAGTGGTCATATCCTATGATTTCGAGGTCGTTGAGTACGAATCCGGAGTCGTTGTGGTTCTATGACGTCACGCATCGTCCCTAATATCAAAGGAAAACGGTGAATTGATAATTTTATGTAAAACGTGTATTTTTTAAATGCAAAGTGGTCATATCCTATGTTTTCGAGGTCGCTGAGTAAGAATTCGGAATTGTTGTGGTGCATTTAAAAAATACACGTTTTACATAAAATTACCAATTCACCGTTTTTATTTGAGGTTAGGGACGAAGCGTGACGTCATAGAACCACAACGACTCCGGATTCGTACTCAGCGACCTCGAAAACATATGATATGACCACTTTTCATAGGTACGAATGATGTTTCGCCTTAAATCAGCGATTTTCATGTTTTTTGAGGTTATGGACGTAATCTAACGTGATGGTGCCAAACGGACCCCGAATTTGGATTCAGCGACCCCGAAAACATAGCATAGGCATAGTCAGACTCCAGGGGTACTTTTCTCTATTTTTTTTGTGGAGCTGTGTTATAATCGCTATTGAGGTTTTTGAAAGTTCTAAGGTATTGACTGGGACAAATTTATATCGCTTCACTAAATTCCATACAATATTACAGTTGCAATGAACCTTATTATGATATATAACTGTAAAAAATGTATTTCTAATAAAGAAATGCAAGCTGCCGCAGATCCTAGGATTTTACAATGAACAGTGGTACTAAACAAATTTTTGTTTTGAAACCTCTGTTCTTTTGTTTTTTTATGGATGTTTTCAAGCGACAGGTTGTTGGACCTACCCTGTTGGGGACTGTATTCCAATCTTCGGAGAGTACGCTCAGAAGAAACCAATGCAGGACTTTCCAGAAGTGACGAACCCACATCTGGGCTTCGCCTCGGTGAAATTCCAACAGTGTTTTCCGAGTCTTGGCGATGCCTAACCAGTTGAGGGGAGGAAGTCTCTAACGGAGTTCCGTGACTGGAACTCACTAGAGTTCTTAACGGAGAACCGTGCCCGGAATACGTAGAACCTGGAGGAACTTTTTCGAGCCCTTCAGATGAATGTCAAGTATTTTTATGTGCATCTCATCGATTTTTTTCAAATTCAGTCAAACGAAAGACTCGAGGCTTCAACTGTAACTTTTTAAATGTGCTTTACATAGTTTAGAAACATTCCAACGGATTTTAGCATTATCCCTCAATAACCACACTAGTGCGAATTCGCTCCTCGTGAAATTTCTAAAATTACGTATTATACATTAAATTTGGATTAGTTACTTGCGAGATATTGCATTAAAATGATTTTAAATCCCAAAATCGCACTAGTGTAGTTGCTACGTATGCTGAGTAGAGGTATGGTTACTAAGTGCTATTACGCCTTATTTAAATTTTCTGGCAATACCTGAATATACTGACAAAAAATTGGAAAGTTAAAAACGTTTTATAAAACAATTGCTGTACATAAAAGTTTTTTCAGGGTTTTTACAGAAATCGGATTTCGAAATTCCAGGATATTTCCAGATTTTCCAGGTCAACTTTTGAAAAATTTCCAGGATTTCAAAAAAACTGAAAAAAAAATTCTTTTACACTACCGGCGGAAATTATCCACACGCCTGTTTTTGAGATGTTGCTATTGTCTTAATATTTATAATATTACACGAAATTCTTTTCCTCTTTGTAGAGCGAAAGGAAATAAAATTATGCGGCTAATAAGCTCAAATGAAGGCAAAATGACAATTTTATAAAAATATATTGCAATAAACGTCAAATAGAGATGTTTTCAAAACATTGGAATAACTCTGGAAATTATTTTAAAAAATGTAAAGTTCTTGGGCTCATTTTAAATGAAATTCTCAACACTATTAAATAAATTGTTAAAATATTTTCATTATTTTGACCGTACTTACGTACCATAAAAATTAGTCTAGAAACGTGGAAAAATGGTAATTATTTCTAGAGTTATTCCAATTTTTCGGAAACATTCAAATTTGACGGCTTTTTACAATATTTTTTTATTAAATTTTGTGGTCTTATAAGAAAAAAATGTAATGTTATTATCATAAAAAATGAGGCAATTTAGCAACAGCTTAACGAAAACTGTACATAACACGGTAAAAAATGGTAAAAAGATCAATAATATGTAATAGTAAGAAAAGTAACTGGTAATACGCTTCCCGCGCTCATTCAAATTGTTAGAACGTAACCTAGTCGATTCCTATCAATCTGAATTTGTAAAATGAGCAGAAAAGTACTAAATAAATAATTATGAAAACTTCAAAAAGAAATGGCAATACAAATTTTCAGGCTCTTCTTCAAAATTTCAGTAATAGTATTTCAATAAATTCGATACCTTGAAGTAATAAATTGATATTCGAATAAAAAATGCATGCACTAAGTCAAGCATTTTGTTTTCTTTGAAGTGAAATACATATTTCAGACTTTAGGTACATATCTAAATTTTAGGTTACATTTTGAAATAATCTTTTTACTATGTATTGTGTTATTTTGGGAAATTTATTAAAGTTCCTGAGATTCATGTTTATAAGCGTTATGAAATTTTAAACTCTTATCAAACATTTTTCATATATATTTATTAATTATTTAAAGAATATTTATATTCTGAAAATTGTATTCGCTAAATTCTTAACTACGAGCTGATCTCCATCTAGAAAGAAAATGAATAGAAGAAGTGTAGACAGGAATACAAAAGCTCAGTAGAATGTCAGTATTCCAGCACAGAGTAAAATCCCTGATTTCTATGGAAGTACAGAACCGTATCGATATATCGGTCCACGGACATCAACTATTGTGAATTGTGTATGCGGAGGAAACTCTCGAGTCTTTCGATTGGCTGAGATCGTTCCAGAAGCGATCCTATACTAACTGGAATGACCATCGTACTACTAGAAACCCCATACCTGCATACATACTCGAGGGATGATGAGACATTCCTAGAATACCACTCGGATGTGAGGGTGGTGAATGACTCGGACCCATTGGGCCCAAGGGGTTAACAAACCCGTGAAGAGGGTTTCCCAGTATAGAGCTTCCAAGCATTGAACGAGTCGGCACCATTCCTGGCAGGGGTATTCCATGACTTTGAATCTCGTGAGAGGTGATGTGTAGGTTATTGCTGCTTCCGTGATTCGCGATGGGGCTTCCTCCGTTCAAGGAACCTCTTCGATGTTGAGACATGATCGGGACTCGACAGGCGTGAAATAGAAACTTCAAACCTCCGCGATCCAAAAGGCCATCGACACTTTAATAGACAGTATCGTTTTTTAAATCAGTCTTTAAAATTGATAAATGGCATCAACATTCCCCATCAATTTGGCAATATAAAATTTCATGAAGAAACAAATGCCATTTAGATCTCTTAATATCACAGCTATAGCTTCTTGCATTCGCTTCAGAGTTCGTTGCCTTGTTTTCCATTCATCATGTTCTAGATACGAGTATCGTAACTGATAATCCGAAGAGTGACATCAATCCTTATCGACAGGTTGCATTCTCTTTTATTTCTATGAATCTTTGCACCGATTTACATACTTGAAGACATATTTCATTTATAACAGATAATTTTCTGCTGAAGGTCTGAGGCGAAAAGATGTTGTCTGACTATAAGCAGATTGTTCTACTGATCGAACCACATGCTTCTTGGGTAGATTCCTTTTTCAGAATGTGATCCGCAACTCTTAAGAGATATGTTCCATTCTCGGATTTTTAAACCACTTTTGAATTATTGATATGTGATAAATGTATATCTTTTACCGAAAATGTAAAAAGATTGTCTGGAAACAAATGCATTCTTCTACTTGTAAAACCACTTTTTGTAGTTTTCAAATTGTTGCATCTTCAGAATCTTTTTTTTTTCATTCTAGTATAGATCTACTTTTGTAAAAACGGTCAGAGATATCATTCAACAGTTCGTCTGACTATTCGCGTCCCTTTCTACTTATTGAATCCCGTTGGAATCGCAGCTGTGAACCTCATTCACTTCACTAACAGGTTGCACTTGATTATACCAGCATAGAGGGTTCAACGTACCATTCACGAAGTGAAGAATATATATCTTCTATATCAGAAGTGATACGAGGGTTACTGTGTAGAATAAATAATACAAGGAGTCTAGGAACTCGTTGAAAGTTACTAATAATTAAACACTAAACGCGTGGGAGTTCCACACACAACACAATGACACGAGTACCTTCTAAGCGCAAAGGGCGCAGGATTCACAGGTAAGGCAGTAGACTCACTTTGTAGAATTTAATTATTAAAGTAGCAAGTCTGCAGCAAGAGCTTTCTTATTTTCGAACTGAATTCTTCCCGGTTTAGCTAATGCAAGAGATTTGTCTTCAAAGAGCCAGTAAATCTTCAGATGTAAAAAAAAAACTAATAAACATTAGTATATATTAAAATGTTTAATTTATAATCAAGTGATATGTATGGGTTGCATCCCTGTTGATTTTTAGTTCTTTTTTTGTGAGTGAATGAAGACGGTTTAATGAAATTCAGGCCTTTGGGGGGGCGGGGGGTTGAAGTGAAAAACTGGTTCCGGTAAATTAGAAATTCGCGAGCACGTTTTCTGCCGGGCGTGGAAAGGCGTCGCGACGCCCGCATCGAGTTATTCCGTGTGCGACAGGGAGCGGCCGCGCGAATACTGGAACTCATGGCACCGGTTCCGACGCCGTACCCTCCAACTCTTCCTCCACAGCCACCCCTTGGTTCTTCACCCTCCAACTCCAATTCAAACCACCAGCCACCACTACACAGGCACCCGGCAGCTCTTCGTACGGGAGAACTGCAACCCCTCGACCACCGGTGTGGCAGGTAGATACCGACGAAGCTGTGCTGCTATATACCCCACCTTTCACCCTACGCCTACTATACTACTACTACTACACTACTATACTTCTGTGCGCTAGTCAATCACTGGCACAACCCTGCCGCGTTAGCGTGCGTAATTACGCTTCGCTGTATATCGGATATACACACTTTTAATGGCAATAGTACTTTTTTCCGTTTTATATGCTTTTATACAAACGAACCATTCAACTTGGCCAATTAAGAAGAATTGAGAAGATAACAGACACGTATTATTTCTATTTTATACGGCATTTCATTAGCAGAGGAAAATCGATAATCGGAAAGCGGAATAAATCATTTCCTAAGACTGTTTGCGTAGAGTTCGAAAGAGAGAATATTCCTTCGGTAAGGAAAATATGCTAAGATAGACCCCACACGGAAAAAAATTGGGTTAATAGTAAAATTAGAGTGAAATTATCTAAAATCAAGTAGTAAAATTAACTAGATTTTTGGTTAATTGAGCAACCAGTCAACTAGTCAAGTTTAATAGTTTTTGTCGGTGTACATGTTATAAATAATCAAATACTTTTTTTGCTACGTATGCGGCATGAAAAAAGAAGATTAGGAGTGTAAATAAATTCCCATTATTCTAATCTGATCATAAAAATTTAGTCCATAAGGGAATCGTGCCACTGAATTCATTGCAGATCATACACACAGTGCAGCTTCAAGTCACAGACTAATTCGCCTCGTTTCGTTATTTTAAATTATAATTATGTTATTTTTCAAAGGAAATCAGGCGACATGTATTTTACGGTTTTAAGAAAAAAAATTATTTGGACGAAGTTATAACTATTTGAAATTTTAAGGTTGTTTTTTAAGAAAATTCAAATTTTTTCTTTAAACCTTTATATAACTTAAGACCTAATGAAGACATTTAAGTTTTCTTTCCTGAATCTGTTGACAATAATTCTCTAACTTCTAAATCCGTCAAAAAATGTACAAAATGTTGAAAACTAACAAAACGGCAGAGGTTTTCCTCAAAATATCAAAAGCCCATTTTCTCAAAAACCCCTCTTTTTTTTTGCTGAATTTTTTTCTTGAATTGGCACTCAAGTAATGAAAAAATCTTGCAGGTTTCATGCGGGCCAAACTATTTTTCTGGTCAAGAGAAATTTTTCGAAAAATTGAATATTCTTATTTTACTTATTTTACGACTTATTTGACAAAACGCTAAGAAAAAAAATTACTCATTAGAAAAAGTTCTACAGAAAATATCTCTTACTCTATAGTGATATCCTGCATTTTTCGCAAGAACAATTCAATTTTTCGAAAATAAATTCTCGTAGCTACAAAAATGAGTTGGCCTACATAAAACTTACAGAATTTTTTCTCGATATAAGTAGGAATGAAAAAAAATATTGGATAAAATACAACAAATGAATTGGAAAACATGGAAAGTGGATTGCAGGCTTTATAATGATTGGAAGGTTTTATACAGGCCAAATCATTTTTCTGGCCACGAGTATTTTTTTTCGCAATATTCAAATTTTGCATTTTTCTTGCAAATATTTATTCGCCATTTAAAGAACAATTTAGAAAAAAAAATCAGCGGGATTTTTAGGAATATGGACTTCTAATTTTTTAAGAAAAATGGACGCCATTTTATTAAAATTTAACATTTTGTAAATTTTCTAGCGAATTTCGAAATTGGACAATTTTATTGACCTCGCCAGAGTTAGAAAAGAGAACTTAAATCTCTAAATTAGGGAAAAAGTGATGTTTGTAGAAATAATCTGTATTTTTTTTAAATAACAGCCCAGAAATTTGAAATACTCAGAATTTCGCGTGAAGTTGCTTTGCATTGATTTAAGCAACAATATGTCTATGACTGAATATATCACTCACAAAATTACTATTTGTTCAGTTCAATTTTGCCAACATGATTTACAAAATAGGAATGAGAACGAAATCTACTTTAAATCCAAAAATAGTGCTTACTTACAAACAAAACTCTATTTCTACGTTTTTATTTTCTTTTACTTCTGAAAGTAAACTTAATTTCAAGAAACTTTAGTTTTGCCTATTATTTTTAAAACTAACAAAATTATAATAAAATAATGTATAGAGTAGGATAGGTCGAAAAAAGATCTCGAAATTAAAAACAGCCAGTTACGGAAAATTTTAATTTTGGACACCATAGCAATATCCTGAGCTTATAATGGCTCAAAATAAATTTACAAAATTCGTTAATGTTTTGAGAAAAAAAACAATTTAAAATCTACAAATTGAAAAAAAAAATTAATTTAGGTTAAGATTTGTTTGCAAAGAAAGCATTGCGAGTTGTTATTAAAGTTAATTATTATTTTCGTATACTGCACTTAATTCCAGTACAACACTTTTTTAAAACTATTTTTCCCAATTATCCATTCATTGAACATACATTTCAAGTGAAAAATAAAACAAAAATCCATCATTAAAAAACTAATTTATGGGTATTTCCTGGTTTCCTCCGGTCAAATGGGTACCGCATTTTTATGGAATTTCTTAATTGGCCCCGTGGCTAGGAATATTCATTGATAAAAAGAGCGTTCCAGCATGAAAACGAGATAATCGTGCTAAAATTCCTATATCATTAGAAAATTGTTCTGTAGTATAAGTAAAAAAAAAAAGATTTAAGCTAAGATTTATTTGCAAGGAACACAGATTGTGAATTATTATTAAAGTTAATTATTATTTTCGTTTACTGCACTTAATTCCAGTACAACAACCACTTCAAACTCTTTTTATGAATTATTTTTAAGTAAACTAATTGTTTTATCTACAACAACAAAAACATACTTAGTTTATTGAAAATTTTGATCATAAGTACCCAGAGCATTGTGAGTTAATGTTTTTTTACATTCAAGAAGGTATGCGATCTATTCACTGAAATGTTTTTTCAAATTGTAAAGCCTCCTAACTGTCAGATATAAAAACGATCAAATTTAATAGAACCGGAAATCGGAAGGCTAGTAGCCCCAAAAGCACTAAAATTGGAATGTAAATGTTTTAAATTGGCAGGAAAAAGGAGACAGATATTATCTGCATAACGTAAACCGGGATACTATTGGTACATTCCGGAAAGAAGAATATTTTTGTGATGTGCCCATAAATTTTGTAATTCAACTGGAAGGTGATTTTTAGTAGTTTTAATTCAAATATGATGATAATGTAAAAATAAATTATATCGGGTATAAAATTATTTAGAAATATTGGAAAAAGTACCTACGAGTAGTTTTAATCACTTAAAAAAACACTGAATATATTTTTTTAATGAATATAGTCATTAAAATTTTAGTATATTTATATTAATAATGGAACAAATTTTCGATACATTTCTAATTTACAAAATAAAAACATCTCTTTATTGGTATTTATTTTGGGGCTTTTTTTAAATGTGACTAAACAGCAGTGTACGCCTTTAAGGAATGCTTTTAAAAAGGCACTTGAAGTAAAACAGTTTTCACTTAACGAAGAGACTAGTTTTCACTGGATGCGACCCCTTCTTGTTAACTTCTACTCTCGTAGATTTTTTATCTCGCAGTTACACTTCCTTCAGGCGAGTTCTTCATGAACTTTTCGCAAATTTTACACAAGAAAAATTGCTGTATACATTCCTAACTTTTAATAAGTTTCAAAAATTAGGTTGATATTTCACATAAGTAAATTTAAAAATTACAACGAAATTATACATCAAATTAAATAATAATTGAGTGAAACATTAATAGATTTTAACGAAACCCAGATTGCGTGCGTTCGTTATGAACCTCGAATTTGGTTTATCAGTAATCACAGCATTGTACAACACCGATCAACGAGAAACCGCGAGCTTGATCGTGCCAGCACAATTCAACTGTCCAATCGATGAAAATGAAGGAAAACAATTCACAGAAAACTGTTCTTTCAACTCCATGCAAAAATGTACAGACCTTAAAAAAATAATGACAAATTTGAGAACAACTTACAAGACAAATAGTTATGTATTACAGTAATTGCTTGAAATAATTTAACGAAATTAGAACAACCTTGGACAGTTACTTAATTATCACACATTGTGCCAATTTCAATAAAATTACCATTATAAATAAGTTCGAAGTACCTACGTATTTTTGACTGGAAGGTTTTATGAAACACTTTGGGCACTTTGTTTATATGTTCCACGTTTTATATATTCGTATGCTATGAGTATATTTTGCAATAGTAGCCAATCGTAGTTAAATAGATTATATTTCCAATGAAAAACAAAAAAAAGAAGAGATTTTTCATTCAAATTGTAAATTTGAATTGAACCATATACATGGCACTCTCTAAATCTGAATTAGTGGAAAACTATTAATTGGTAGTAGTTTTCTACTAATTCAAATAGTGCAGATTCGTTTACTAGTAATTAGTAAAAATCTACTATTTCAATGAGTAAGAATAACTGACTAAATGAATTAGTAACTATATCTACTAAAGGAATTGGTAATCCTATACTACTAAATGAATTGGTAAATGTATATTGCTGGTTACTATTTTAAACGGTAGTTTAAAGTGAATTAAGAAATGTATTTTAACATGAAGAGAATTTGATTAAAATACAGTAATCTATGTATTTAAATAGTAATTCAAAGAAATTTTCATTTTATCTTCTTATACTTAAATTTGTTAAACCTTCCTATATCAGTTCGACATCTGATTCCTCGTTTTCTTCCTCGGATGTTTTTGCGTTTTGCTGTGTTTACATTTTCTGTTGATCTTTTGAAAACTGGCGTTTAACGAGCACGTTGCTCGGGTTGTCAGAAGATACGATACGAACAAAAACAAGAAAAGGTTAAAAAATCTCGGCTCGGAAAATTTGTAAAATTTCGAACGATTTTGAACGATAACGAGAATTTCTCGACTCGATATGCATCACTACCCATACCGTTTCAGTTTTAAATATTGCATCGTTAATACACAATTATTATTAATATAACTATACAAACTTAGACTATAAATTATGATAACATTATTGTTTTTCAGTTAAAACTCAAAAACCAGCAGAAAGTATTTAAAAAATTATTAAATTATGTTTCCATAGCAATTCATTGCTACTCATTTAATTAGTAAGTCGGCGCTACTAAGCAGATTAGTAGAATACCCTTACTTATTGATTTAGTAACAAAAATCTTACCATTTCATTTAGTAGAAACTGATAAAATTACTAATTTAGCAGTCAGACACAATTCTACTAATTGAATTAGTAAAATTTCTACTAATTCAGATTTAGAGAGCAGATTAAAACCATTTATGACCCGAAGCTTTTCTGGACAAAAGAGCTTTGCAGTTGAGACCTTTTTTTAGAAATTTCAAACTCAAATTCTTCATTTTATATTTAGAAATAAAATAAAATTAAAGAAATGTCTATACACATCTACTTTTAATGATTTTCTATCAAAAATAAGAATTATAAATGCTTCGAAATCTTTTACACCATAATCTATGTATATGAATATGATCGCCAAAAAGTTTACTTTTCTTTCGAGTAATAAACTTGTTCGAAAACTATCTCAGTAAATGACTTATGTCGAAGCACAATTTGGTAAAGTTTTAAAATTGTAGACGAATTTGTTTAGAAGTTACAAATAAGAAAGTTCGCAAAATGTCTTGTCATGCATCTGTCCCAAATTATAAATTTAAAATAAAAAATTGCTGAACAAAAGCATTGCTATTTTAGGATGAAACTGAAAAATAAGTATTAAAAATATCTATAATTCGGGCTAAAATTGTTAACTTTATACTTACGAAGATTTAAGTATAGTTGAAAATTTACTTAATAAGATTGATTCAAAATAAAAGTTAATATTGATCACTATTTTTGCGTAATATTTTTTATAAAATGACAGAATGATTTGCTTTTTGGATATATAATTCTGGAGTGAAAATAAAGGGACACCTATTTTACAGTATGAACAATAAATTTTATTTTCATCTTTTACGATTATTGGAAGATCACCTGCGAATTCTCGAAAAATGAATTTCTTTTCTAACTGCATTATTTTCCGGACGAGCATAGAGATTCAGGATTTTATTTTTTTATTCAACGTATAAATTCTTGCTTCTTCAATTGATCCCAAAAAATTTTACAAATTTGAAAAATGACAAAATGGAGACTTTTTTAATTCTTGAAAGTGGATTGTCTTAAAAACACCACTTTTTAAAATTTTAATTTTTTAGAAGTAGATGGTAATACGTACTATAGATATATCTCCAATATTTCATTCTTGTTAAAAAAAAAGTTTACACTAAAGTTGAGACATTTAGAAAAGTTCTACAAAATAATACCTCTTGCTCTTGTGTAATATTTTGCATTGTGTACGAGAAAAAAATTTCAAATTATAGGATGCTTTTTTTATATCAAAAACTTTTTTTAAATATTAGAGAAAATAAAAAGGTGGGCTTTCCTGAAAATCTTCTTTATATGTTTTCAAAATTCGATAAAAAAAGAAGATGTTCTGCTAAGACCAACGTTTTCCCCGTACTTATTTAAAGTTTCTGCTTATATCATAAAAGCATGTAGAGAGCAAGAGGTATTTTTATAGAACTCTAATAGATGTGCAAACTTCCATGTAAAAATATTTTTGTATCTTTCGTTGTGTCCGAGAAAATTCAAAAACCCAATTTTGAAAAATTATTTTCTTGAATATGAAGCAGTAGTTTACGGTGAACGTAACTCAGGAGATATGTAGTACATATTACAATCTATTTCTCAAAAAATAAATAAAAAATGTTAAAAGTGGGATTTTCGTGAAAAAGCAAATTTCAAACCTTTTAGAAAAAACACCGCCATTTTGCCATTTTTAAATTTGTAAAATTTTGTTGGGATCGATTGAAAAAACAATAATTTCCACGCCGAATAAAATATAAAATACTGAATATCTACACTCGTTTGGGAAATACTGCATTTTGAAAAAAAATCAATTTTTAAGAATTAGCAGGGAATATTCGAATGATTGTAACAAATAAAATAAATTGATTAATCAGACCCTGGCCATATTATTAGACCAAAGCTAAGAAATAAGTAATTTGGTCAACTGCAGTTGGCGAAAAATCAGGTCGTTTACCCATTCTGAAAATGATATTGTTGTCACAAATCTCAAAAATTGTATAAAATTTTTGCCAAAGAATGTTAAACCATAAAAAAAATCTTACTTTACGCGACTTTGAAGCACTATTACTTGTTTAATTATGATTAGCTATGTATTGTACATAATGGAACCGATACACTCTATTCGACGTATATTTGTTTTTTTTTGACGTTTTCGTGTAAACACTAATGTCATCTAGGTTTAAAAGTGATAATTCTTTGAAAAATTACATAAAATGTTACTATAAGTATGAAAATACAAGTACTGTTAAGGCATGCTAACGGTCTTACAATAAAACAACAAAAATAATGTGAAATACTTATTTCTTAGCTTTAGTCTAATAATATAGCCAGGGACTGTAACATTTTTTTTCTTATATAAGCGCATGTCCTGTTATGCGACTCTTATCAACGTGTAAGATTTATATTTATTACAAATATTTTAGACAGTTCAGAATTTTTTTTGTTTTCGAAAATCACATTGTCTAAAATATTCAACCTTTTCGCAATGACCCATAAAAGGATAAATAATTTATTAGCTTTCTCCACATTATTAACGATATGAAATATTGTTTTAATTTTGATTTTTTCAGGTTGGAGATTCAATTTAATATTTTCTCACTTGTATGAGATTAAAATTAGAAATTTTAGTATTTCAAATTTGATCGTTTTCAATGATATAACGTACTTTTAAGCTGCCTGAAATACTCTAAAGAAAGCGAAGAAAACTGAGAGGTGAAAGGTAAAGGTACATTCGATCTGATAATATGCTCCCTTGAAACAAAAGTGGGTACACCCACCGACTTGCTTCGACTTGCAGGTACCAACGCGGTTTGAATTCAAAGGTCTGAAAGCCGTTTATTATCTTGGAAGAACACGCAATAACTTTAGGAGTAAAAAAATTCTAAATGAAAAAAATGCCTTAAAAAACTGTTCACTGTTCTTTTCACACTTGTATTTCACTGTGGAAATTAAAATTGAAGAGAGCAATAAAATAATGGATAAATAAGCCCCACTCAACTCATCTCTTCTCGAGTAACGTACGCCATGTCAATTTTCATGAAAAATATGAGCATAAATAGGAGGATACAATAGACGTATAGCCACGCTCGTTTCCCATGCCGCGGGCTGAGAATAGCCTATTTTCTCGCGATGCAAGGCCATGCGATATTTTAAAGTGTCCGCTCGCAATAATAATAATAATAATAATATCGAGCTTGCCAAACTGGTATTGTCGCAATTTCAAGCGACTATAAAATTTCGATAAACGAGGCTATTTTGTGCATTGAAACGACTACCACATAAAAGAAGTCGATGGAGATCGGCTATCCGCTTTTCAGCCCGTTTGAATATTCGCGTTTCTACTTTTAAATTTCCAAACTAGCAAAGTGATTCCCTGCAATCTGCCAAACATACAGCTGGACTATATTTCTTTGTTATTTGAGACTTCATATTTAAGTGTACAGTAAATTGTGGGCTATTGTTTAAAATAATGTTAACACAAATGTTTATCCTATTTGATTCAAGTAAATAGGATGAAAATTTAATTCGGTATTCTACTATAACTTCCGAGGATGACAAACAACTTGACTGAATATCCAATCTGATTGTATCTATAAGACCTCTTCTCGATAATTCAAAAAATGCAATGTCAACAACTTAATGTCCTTCGGCTTCAATTTCCTGCTCTACTTTACTTTACGAGGAAGGTGAAGGAAAAATTTAATTTGTTACATCTCAATGAAACTTGGTGAACTCTCTTGACAAATTATTGAGTGATTCAAGTTTATTACTTTTAAATTCAATTTTCCATCTCTGACTCTCGACTAACTAAATTGAATGCAATGAACTTTCTCATTTTTCCTGTATCCAATATACCTCCTTCACATTGTATTGATTTTAAATTCGGTAATTGTAAACTAAATCCAGGGTACCAATTCAGCAGACTTGGAGTTTCCAAGTTCAAATATATACTTTCTTCCAGCGTGATATAAATAACGAAGTAATTCCATTAAGAAGTTGCTAAATGGAATAACTTCGTTAAATCCAGGCTGTCTAGTGATTAGGCAATTTCAAATTCCCGGTTTTTCTCGGAATTTTTTCTGACCACATTATTCCCCAGGCAAATTTAAAGATGTCTTTTTGTAATTTATCCCAAATAATTTATATCGAGAAGATCAAAATATTTTATTTACACGTGCCAAACTTATCTTTAATTACTGCCTAAAGTAATAAATATTAATCGAAATTACATTGCCGATCACAAGTATGATACCACCTTTTTATCGATGATTGTTCAAGATATTTTAATTTAATTTACACGAAAGTTAATATTTGTTCTTTTAAATATTTTAAAATATATTGGAATTATCTATGAAATGAGCCAGGATTAAATAATTTTGTCAATTTTCTACGAAGATATTGCCAAAGTAGTGTAAATTTCAATGTTTACTTAAAATTTAAATAAAATCTAAAACAATAAATAGCATTTAATGTCCTTCAAATCATTTTTAAGGTAAGTTTCTATAAAATAATACCAACTTTTCACCATTTCTGTGAAATATATATATACTTAATTTTTATTATTATTTTCCTACAGATGTCTTCCAATTTTTCCAACTTTTTTTGTATCAACTTAGTAATTTGTTTATTATATTAGGTTTTATTTAAATTTACAGAAACAAATTGAAGTTTGCAACACTTATGCAATATCTGATAAAATAATTAACAAAATGCCTCCATCGTGGCTTCTTTTATAGATAATTCTGATAGCACTCAACCTGTTGAAGAGAAAAAATTTAACTCTCATTTAATTAACATTAAAAGAACTTGAGCAATCATCAAGAAAAACTTTGATGGTATCATATATGATACGTGAAGCAATCGCATGTTCCCCTTTCTCATTCTCGACTAAACAATAAAAAGAAGATAAAGTGGAAAAATGTAGATTTTGCGATAGAAGAAAAAAATTCCCAATCGTACATAAAGTTTCCGGGGGTTCCCCAGTTAAATAGAATTCCCGGGCTTTTTCTGATTTCCCGGTATAATAGTGCATGCTTATTATACGTTTCTTACTTTAATTGCCTGATTATCAAATTAAAATATATGTTTCAATTTAAAGTACCATAAGATATAATTGATCATCATAAATTGAAAAGAATTTTAAAATAACTAAATCGGCTTCAATACAATTTTAATTTTAATTGGCTTTCATTAATCGCTAACTTTCATTTAAATACCTGTAAGATCTTATCCCAGCAGATATAAGAAGCAAATAAAAACATTAATAAGTTAATTTGGGATTTTATATCGTAACAATTCTGAGTCTTCCATTCTGTCTTCCAGTTTAAAATCATAAAATTTTGAACATTTTTGTGAAATAGGTTTATCCCGGAGATTTGGAATTGAAGATCCTTTCATTTTTAAAGAGTATAATTTAAAATGCTGTCCATTTTTTTAATAGTTCAATTTTGAAGAGGTACAATTGAAAACTCTTGAATTTTAGAGATGTATAAATAAAAATTCGTAAATTAGGATGATATTTTGATGATTTTTACGATAAAAAGCCAATTTTTCGATTATGAATCTTCCAAATTAAAGAAATTTCGAATATACATCATCATCACAAATACAGAATTTTTAATTCTACTACTTAAAAGTTCTATAATTTTTAATTGTAAATTGTCCAAATTAAAAACTCTTCAATTTTAATGATTCAATGCTCCACAAATTTAAAGAGGTAAAACTGAAAGCTCTTGAATTTTAGAAATGTATCAATAAAAATGTTTAAAATTTGGTTTTTAATTATTGTTCATTTAAAAAAATAAAAACTCTTCAATTTTGAAGATTTAAAATTCAAAGTTCTATAATTTTAAAGAGTTACAATAAAT
>CAKNWW010321985.1:660-12602 GCA_932074435.1 Andricus kollari | reverse complement strand
TATTAATAAAAATGATCATAAATTGGTCAAATAATTAATTTGGTTACTTGAATGAATTATTTACCACACACTAATTGAAAATTGGACAGAAAGTGGCAAATTTTTTAAACAAATGCAATTTTCTAGCATTATTGTTATTATATTATTAATAATAATACATTGTTTAAAAATTGGGTTTCTTAACAATGATTATGTATTACTTCAATCGAATTGAAAATTGGACAAAAAGTGAAACTTTTTTGAAAAAACCGCGACTTTCTAAGTAGAAATTTATGTATTAGAATCAATTTTCATTTTAAAAAACCGCAAGAAATCATGATTAGCGTCAAAAACTGGCCATTGACTCTTTGTTGTCATATTTTACAAAACTACAAAATCATTTGAACAATTATTCTTCCACAATCTTTGCAGGGTTTGAAATCAATTTCGTGCTAAAAAAAACAGTTCAATACTATTCTAGATGCATTTACAACAACATTTACAACTTTGGATGGAGTCGTCAATTATCTGCAGCGTTTAGAGTCAATTGAGGTATCATGTAGCAAATATTTTTGCATTAAAATTGTTCAAACAATTAACAATTGCTTTCAGTTTGAAAAATATGACAGAAGAAGTCATTGGTAAGTCATTTTTTAGTCAAATCCTTGAAACCCATTAAGTCTATTCGTGGAAGAATGGTAAACATGGGCATTTGTTTATAATAATTGTCTAAGTAAACAAATGGTAAAATTAGAAAATTTAATAACAATAAATCATTGAAAAGTCATTTTTAGTTCATTTCTGTTATCTCAACTCACAAGTTCAGTTACATGTATGTAGGTTAAACATCTCGTACCAATCGTACTAATCTCACGGAACATCAGAGATAAGAAAATCTAAAAAATGTAGGCCTTTATGATTTTCGTAAAGTAATGATAGTTTCAACTATCTCTTGACCGGATCTAATCAAAATGTTCAATTCAGCTAATTGACTAATTTTGAGATACTCTTTTTCTGTAAAAATAGTAAATTGCACATGTAAACTTTATATAAATACAAAAATCTTCCTTTATTTTCTCAAACTGTTGGAGTTAAATGCTGTTGAATTTTTTTCCTATCTACTGTGGGCTGGTTTTCCCTGCATCAAAATCTATTGAAAATTGAACTGTCGAGCGATTTTTGTACAAAAACGTGCTTCTTGGCACACTGTGCCGCAGCTCAAACTTTTTGTTTAAACAAAATAAATATACGAATTAATTTTTTTGTCGTCAAAAAGAAATATTCGAGTTTGATTTCGAAATAATCTGAAAAAATTGGATATATTACATTCGTTTCACTATTTTGTCATTGATATTGTAATTATTGGAATTCAACCATTTCTATTTCTTCTTACAGAATTAAGTTCGGCGATCATTGAAAGAGTGTTTAATGCAGTAAGACAAGGGTTCCAGTTACGCCGTGTGCCAGTAAATTTTTATTTTTACAAAGATGCACGTGATCAGTTACACCCCGTACAAACAGGAGATAAAGTTACTCTAGCAGTAGTTGGTACTGATATCCGTGGAATTGCCTTAAATGGAAGAATTTGGCCAATACTTAACATCGAGGAAAGATGTATTTTTATAAACAAAAAGACCGGCGCTCGTTCTTTTCAAAATTATTTTGAAATTCGTCATGTTTATTACGGAATAAGAGCTACCAATACTATTAAGGCCGTAGTTGATCATTCTACACCACCCTTCCCACCTGAACAACCCCACCCACCCGCACAACCCAACCCACCCCGACAACCCCACCCACCACCACACCATTACCCCACCCTGACAAGCCAAAAAAAAAAATACATCTCCTACGCCTCCTCCGCCCCCCCACACAGCCCCTCAACATCCTCCCCAGCATTATCACCCCCCGGTTCTCCATGAACATCTCCAGGCCACTTTATGTAAATGAAGACGTGCAAAAATTGTCAATGTAAAGCTAAAATAGGATATCGATTATCATTTAAGGTCACATTAAACCTTGTGTACACATTTTAATATCCGGGTATTCTCCCCTGTGCATTTTTGCACAGGGTTGTTTATGTTGTTTATGTTGTTTAGTTCAATTCTAAGCAAATGGTGTATTTAGAAATTATTGTGGATTTTTGCTACAAAAATAATCGACATCATTGTACCAGGGTGCACAGTCTTCCCCTTTTTTTCTTAGTTTCCCCTTTTCCCCCTATTCTCGAAAAACTTCCCCTTTTTCCCCTTTTCTCATTAAATATACGATATTGGAAAATACAATATTTGAATCACGCGATATCTTTAAAATAAGAGTTTCAAATTTTTGAATATACAATAAAAAATGATTCCTTTTGATGATTTCCATTCGAAATTTCTTCAATTTGGACGATTTAGAATTAAAAACTTTACATTTGATGTTCAAAATCATCCAAATTCAATAATTTTTATTTATTTATTTGTGAAATTGAAAGGTTTTTAATTTTGCAAGTTTACAATTAAAAATTCTGTAATTTTAATGATTTACATTCGAAATGTCGTTAAAATGCAAGATTTAGAATTGAAATCTTGACTTTGGATTTTCAAAATTATTCAAATTTAATAATTTTTATTCACACATTTTTAAATTACAGAGTTTTTAATTTTGAAAATTTATAGTTAAAAATTCTGTAATTTTCGTGATTTACTTTCGAAATTTCTTCAATTTGGAACATTTAGAAATTAAAACTTGACTGTTGATCTTGAAAATCTTCCTAATTTTACCATTTTTTTCATGCATCTTTACGATAGAGGAGTTTTTAATTATTTGAATTTACAATAAAGATTTAGTAATCTTTAAGATTTACATTCGAAATGTCTTTAATTTGAAACATTTAGAATTGAAAACTTGACTTTTGACTTCAAAATCATCCAAATTTAAGAATTTCGATTTCTCCATCTTTAAAATTGAAGAGTTTTTAATTTTTAAATCCACAATAAAGAAATTATTCGTAATTTTAATGATTTGCATTGGAAATTTCTTTCATTTGAAAAATTTGGAATGAAAAACTTGACTTTTTATCTTCAAAATCACCTAAATTTAAGAATTTGTATTTATGCTTCTTCAAACTGGAAAAGTTTTTTATTTTTTGAACTATCAATAACAAAATTAGTAACTTTGATGATTTACATTTTAAACTTCTTGAATTTTGAACATTAAAAATTGAAAACTTGACTTTGGATCTTCAAAATCATTCAAATTGAATAATTTTTATTTACATATTTATAAATTGAAGAGTTTTCAACTTTAAAAATTCTCAATTAAAAATTCTGTGCTTTTAATGATTTACTTTCGAAGTTTCTTCAATTTGGAAGACTTAGAATTGCAAACTTGACTTCATTTCTTCAAAATCATTCATACATAGGAAAAGTCTCTGAAATTATTAAGTGTACCCGTTATTGAATAATAATTAAAGCAATTATAGCACTTAAATCAATTATTTTTGAATAAATAAGGTGCCAATAACATTACAAAATATGTAGTACTTTTTAAGAGCACTGAAGAGTAGGGCAGAGTGAAAATGCTCAAATAACTCAAATCGTTGGAGCTGAGGGAAAACAAACTTGTGGGTTGGCATTCAACAAAAGTGAGAAAAAAATTTGAATAATTAAAATTAAACGATTTGAGAATCAAAATATTTCCTATTGGTTCAAAAATTATGACTCTTATTATATTTACAGCTTTTACTAGTGAACAATGATAAAAAAAATTACGAAGTTTAAAAATAAACTTTTTTTGTTGATTGAGTCATATGCACACATTTAAAAAAAGTTGAATATGTCGAAACAGAAATTTATTCAGCTTGAACCAAAGAAAAACCATTTTGCTTGTTCGGAAAAAAACTTTTGTCGCGATTTAAGATTTTGGGGATTTCATCCCCAAATTTTTTGCGATTTTGGGACGTTATATACACCACGAACAAAAATGTTTCCCATGAATAAAAAATAATAACATGTTTCTTTGGTTCATGCTGAAGGCATTTCAGGTTCGAATCAATCCAAAAAGCATGTTTTTGTACATTTTTAACAAATTTTAAATAAGGCAAAATCTTTGTTCAATTTTCAAAATTTCAAATATTGCAATTTTAAAAGTGAGAACAGAAGATATTAACCGATTTCAATTTTTTTTCTTTACTTGTTCTGGATGTCGGACTACAAACTGTTATCCCTTAGCTCAAACGATTCGATCAATTTTAGCATTTTTACTTCGCTCCACTGAAGAGTGTAGTATTAAATTTACCTTCAATGTTGAAGAAATTACGAATCTTGGAAATAAATATTTGTGAAAACGATGTTAAACATATCAAAATTTTTTATTAAACTAATTCTATTTGTTTCTCAGACTTTAGCATATAACTGTGAATGGATTTCCAACGACCTAAGTATATCCAATTTTTAAAAATAAATTATTTAATGGCAGCAATCATTGAAATATCATTGAAAATTATTTGAAAATATAACATTTCTTATGAAAAGATTGTTTGTTCTTTTCGAGATATAAAAATAAATGTTTAATCTTTACCCTATTTTCCCCTTTTTCGTGAGAAAATCACCCTATTTCCCCTTTTTTGAGCTCATTTTGCGCTGTGATCCCTGTTGTACACACATGTCGCGGACGCACCCAGGATACTCGGATATCCACCAGAAAAAATTCAACTTTGAGTGGATTAATAATTTTTATTCAAATTTTTTGATTGATGCACGTAAAATATGTTGAGCAATAATATAATTAATAATAATATTATACAATAATAATATTATTATTTAGGAATCAATTATTAATTATTCGTTACATTTTGTGTGCGGCAACCGGATGTTTTGTGTATGTTTAAAGTGTTTCGTACCTTTGGCTCTTACCTTTGATATTTATTTATTGGCACAAACGACAAGGTAACGATTTCAATTGCATAATTATTTAAAAAATTGGAACAAAGGGAGGTGAATACCCTGTATCCTGGATGTGTAACAATGTGGATGAAGTGGGGTGTGCACACAAGGTTTAAAAATTATCAAGTAATTTACAACGACATTAAAAAGGTAATTTATATTGCATCGTAGATCTCGATAGTAGTGTTTCGTTATTTTAATTATATTTATAATATGTCAATCCACAACTATGAATGAAAAATAATACATTGCTCGCTTGCTAAGGCTAAAAATAAAACTTTTCTAATTGTGACATTTTCAAGTCTACGTAATACCCGATTCATAACTTTTATTTCATTGCTTAACTTTAAACCTGTCCATTGTAAAATACTTAAATTTCGAAGTCTTTGAATTCAAAATTGTATACAATATTGTTCAAGTTGCTTCATTTTGAATATTTCATTTTGAAACTGCACTACTCTAAAAGGTTGAATTTGGTATTGTTGTTGGTGGCGGCGACATAGCCTGTTTTTTAAAGTATCACAATCTTGTATTTTTACTATTTTAATAAAGATGAAAGTGTTACACAATCCCGTTATTTTATTTAACATTTCTACTTTTTAGCTTTTCAATTTCTATAACAACTTTTAATTAATACTATACAGTTCTAAAATAATTAATAGATCTTTCCTAGCGCAGAGGACATACAAGTTCTATAATTTGTGAATTCCATCATGTTTAATTTTTGCTTCCTCATAGAGGATGGTTTGCAATTAGCTAAATTTGCAAATATACTTTCTTGACATATTTCGATATATTTCGACTCCGGAAGCTCGAAAATGAATTTTTTTTCAATGTTCATGTGTGTATGTGTGTGTAACTTTTTTCTGTTCACCTAATCTCGAAAAGTAAACGAGCTACACGATCATGAAATTTGTACGAATTATAGCTATAATTGATATCCACGTCTGATTGGATTTTAAGCTAGATCGGCAATGTAGAAGTGTTGTTTTTTAAATTAGAGATTAAAATACAAATTACCTTGTTTATCTTCCTGAATACCACATTCTTTCCTCATTTCATGTCTCGCACCCTCCCACCTTGATCCTTCTGTATTGCCTCTCCTATCTCTATTCCGGATCTCACTTAGGCACACTTGCGCAAGTTTCATCCAATCTCCCTTCTATAGCTTCTCTTCAAACTTCCAGGCTCTCTTAAGTTGCCTAACCATCAATTTCTCTCTTCCTAGTTCTTGTCTCAACATATATCCTGGGCAGTTCCAGCCTACCCCCATGACCCACTTTAGGAATCTTTCATGTATACTTCCCACTCTCCTATGCTCCTTTCATCCCCAAATCTCCACTCCATAACACAAGACTGCCCAAACTAACACATCATACATCCATACTCACATCCTGCAATCGTCCTTGAATCTTCTCTTCCCTATACCCCAAACTTCGCCCATTATTCTACTCGCACACTCCATCCTTTATTTATTTTCCTCACTTGCAGTTAGTTGCCGCCCACTGCTTTAAATCAGAACTAGTTATACTAGTTATACTATTTCTCCATTAATCGTCCATTTGTACTCTACTTTACATCTTTCATTCCTGAAGCACGTCATCTTGATCTCACTAACATTCATCATTAAATGTTTTCTTCTCACATATTCTTCATACCCTCTCATCATCAAGTTCATTCCTCTTTCGTCCTCAGCTAAAAGTACATCATCCCCATATGCTAAATACTAGATCTTACTGCAACATAGGATCGTCCCCCATTTGCCATTCTCCTTTCAATTTTCCTCTAGGTTTGCCAATATTATACTAAATAATAGAGGGCTCAACGGATGACCTTGCCTGAGTTCTCTTTCTGTACAGAATTCCTCTTCTTTCTCATTCCCTATCCTCACTCTGAACCTAGTCTCAACCAAGATTTCTTTTAATCTTTCTATAAGCCCTTCATCTACTCCCCTATCTTTCTTAACTTTTCACTGTACCCTTCTGTTTACTCAGTTTAGGACGTAAACGTTATATCTTGTTCCCAATTCTTTCCTGAAGTCCGCCTGGTTGTGTGGAATACTTACCTTTTGATCTGCCTGTCTTGCTAACCTGTTCCTCAGAACTTCTGCATAGATTTTGTAACCCACAGAAACGAGTGGAATTTTTCTGCATTCCACTACCTTTCTATCCTCTTCTTTCTTTATTAGCAGCATCACTAGTCCCGTCCCCCATTCTTCAGGCCATTTTGCCTCTCTTTACACCTTCTTACAGACTCTCCACATCTCTTATCTCACTCATTTGTCTACTATATATAAACTAGATATAACCCTCTCACCTGGACCAACAATCCTTTGAAGTACATTGTCCACTCCTCATTTGTATCTCCTCATTCACGCCCTTCCTTTTCCCTCTTTACATATTTACCACTTCTCATTCCCTTTCTTCCTTTAGTGCTTTCTTTACCTCCTCCATGTACCTTTCCTTCTGCTGCTACCTTTTTTCGTTAAACTTTTTCTCACAATCTCGTTTTCTTCTATTGTACTTCTTTTTGTCGATCTCTCCTTCCCTCCATTTTCCTACATTCTTCTCCAGTCTTTCTTTACCCTCATTACATTCCTCGTCGCACCATCATTTTCTCGGCAATTCCCCCCCTCCTTTTGAAATTATCTAGTCCCTTATTTTCTTAATCACCCCTTTCATTATTTGTATTAAATCGTCTACCCCTACTCTAAACGTCGCTATTAGCAGAATGTGCTCCGAGCCTATCTCATTACCCATTTCCATTATAACCATCCGCGTCCTTATTCTTTCTTTAGCTAGAATGTAGTCTATCATAGTTTCCCCTTTTACTGTGAACGGTATGTTGTTATTCTCGTCTCCCTTTTTATTACCATCACAGCTAATCCACCCTGCCTCTCCTATTAGGTTCAGTAGTATCCGATCCTCCTGATCTCTTTCTCTATGTTTCAAGTTCCTAATGAATACATCCTTCTCTTCATCCCGTACCTCTCCCCTTCAACCCAATCCAAGAATTCAAATCACCTCCTATCAAGACCAGTCTCTCCTCTATTTTCTCTATCCACCTCATTCTAACTTTCGTATCCCTCCTCTTACCCTCTTCCTCTTTAAACGCATACTATTTCTACCCTCACTTTTTCTACTTCAATTCTTCTTAGCATTGCTCCGTCCTTTGCTACGCTATATTCCTCTGATCCCTGTTCTACCAAAAAACCCTTTATTCTCCCCCTAAGACCATGCCGCCCATTCCTTCCCCTTTTGCGTGTTCCTTTCTTTCTTCTTGCATCTTTCGTACATATCCTTTCGGTAACAATCTTCCTATGTCCTTTTAATCTTTCTCATTCGCCCAAGTTTCTCTAATTCAAGAAAATAGTACATTGTGTAACGTGTGGGGTATAGTTCTATGTTGCGCACGCGAGCGCCATTAGCGCCCACGTGGCGGAATATGGAACTATACCACGCGAGTTGCACATACTATTTTTAATATGCCACAATGCGAACAGAAAACCCCTGTGAAATATGACATACTTCGTGCATGCGTCATAAAAAATTTATTGTAATTATTATTGCTATTAATAAATCACATATATAAATTTAATAAACGTAAAACACAAAGATATTATATAACTAAAGTAAGAATGCTGGAGCTCTCAATACGGCGATAAGAGTGGGGTGTTTCAAAAATAAAAATGATTTTAATCGAATATATTTTGATTTTATTTTGATTTCACAGTCTTTTCCTGTTTGAACTACACATTTTTTCAATCTAAGCATGTTTACTTTATATGTATATCTGATGATGAAGCATTTTATTTTCCTTATAAAAATGTTACGTTCTTTATTGACGAAAGTCATTCCTATTTATAATTTTCATGATTGTGCGTTTTATTTCCGTATTCACTGTCATGAAGGCGAATAACGACCAGTACATATATATAGATACAAAAGCAAATTTAGGCATAGTTAATTATTTATTATATCATAGACGACATTTTCGACGAGACAGTTTCCTCCATTCAAAGAATATGAAAATTTCTACTGGTACTCTGTGGTTAACTTTAGTGGTCTTCCTTAATTCTATCGGTAATATAATATTATTTTGCATATCTATCTTAAGTGTATTTTTTAATTACAGTGTATTATTTCATCGAATATTTTCTATTCAAAATTGTTACAATTCAAAAAAAATTATAAAAATGGTGGAGTCCACGTCCTCTGATCACGGAAATTTTCGTGTCGGAGTGAGATTCCGCTGTAATTCAGGATATATAATTGCTTGGCGGTGGAAAAAAATCTCACTGAATATTTTTCGAAAATTTGAAAAAATGGCGGAGGTATGGGACTTTAAGTTTTTGGACACCTTTTTTTAAATTACGTATCTTGGTTTCTAGTTGACCGATTTAGCTTTTCCATGTCTGAATTCACTTGTTTAAAGATACATTTTCAAATTGAAAAAAATTATAACAATTTTTTTTAATTTTAGGAAAAATGTAAAAATGAAAAATGCGTTTCCATAAAAACGCCTTTTTTATTATTTTTTTTTTATTTTTTCGTCAGAGAAAGTTATAAGTAGGGTCTACAAGTCCTCAAAATACGGGAGTGAGTTTCACTGGTTTTCGAGACAACAAATAAAATGTAAGATCTTCTATGGCATGGCGCGGCTCAGCAGGGCAAATTAATGTGCCTGTGGACAAATTAATTGTCAAGCCACAATTATTTTCATCATGTTCAAATTTTTTTATGAATGAAAATTAATAAAATTCTGCATACATTGTTTACATCCGATTTTTTAGAAAAGGTTTTTAATACTTTTTTATTTGATGAACAAAATTACTAGAATCATAATTTTTTACTTTTGAAGAATACCATTCGTTATAAAATATTCAGATTCATTTAAAAAGATCTAGAATCAATGACACAACTTTTTTGTCTATGTATAGATAAAAGGGGTTTGTGAGTTGGATTAATGAAAATTAATAAATGATTTGTTACATAGTAAACTAATTATTATTTGTTATTATTAGAGAAGCTCGCGAAACACGTAAAATTCGTCGTATCAATTTATTATTTTCCTTAATATTAATAATTATTATTTGGGTGCAAGCGTTAGTTGCTTTAATAATCATTATAATGTTAATGATAGAAAATTTTTTTTTAATGATGACACATAATTACATCATTATCAATTAACCAAATGTGATGGCGATGAGTCATTGGCAGTTAATTCCAAGATGAAAAATGTTTTTTTAGTTTATAAGATAAGATAATACAATGAGAAAACTTCAATTTATAAAATTGTTGACGACAGTAATAATTGTGAGTCATTACCCAAGAATTCTACAAACTGTTATTTGCAGTTAATTATGTTAAAAAAATTTACTCTACATCTCGAAAAATAGCCAAAAAACTAATTTGTTAAATACGTTCGTTTAAAAAATTATTAAACCATAATTACAGGATAATTTAGGGTCGTTTGCATAAAAAATAGTTTTTATTTTCTCACAAATAAGTAAAACGGATAATTATTCAATAAATTTGTTTATTGTATAACAAATTATTTATTAATTTTAATTAATCCAACTCACGAACCCCTTTTGTCTATACATAGTAAAAATTTAGTTAAAATTAAGTGACCGATCATTGCTAATCCTCAGGAAATTATTTGCATACACTTTTTTGTTTATAACAAATTCAATGAATGTTTAAACTTCTACAGTTCTACTGAAATTTTTTTTTGAGTGTTTATAAATATTTCGTAACGAACTGTATTCTTTACAAGTCAAAAATTTTTGCTGCCATCTTGTTTATGAAATAAAAGAGTATTAAAAAACTTTTACATCATGTTCTGAATAAGAGCAAAAGAAGGATTGAAGATTAAGAAAAAGAAACATAAGCTTTGATTGGTTGTGAGACAAAATAAAAGAAAATTCGAAATTTTTGTCACGGTGGTAATTTTTCGAATCTATATGATGTAAACAATAACGTACATTTGGAAGTCAATCCGATAAACAATAAATTGTTGGCGAAAATAAAGAAGCTATGTAAATAAAATAGTTGAACATTGCAGGCAGTAAATATAATTTTGTTGAGAGTTCCTCAACAGTTTTGTAACCAGCACGTAATGCTAGCCTAAATGAAAAAAACATCTTAATACGTGAATTGGTTGCGGAGATATTTAAACTTTGTACATTCTCATCATAATAAGAAGGTATTATTTTTATGTGAAAACTGACAACATTAAAAATAAAATAAATTTTCCGACAAACGACACAAGCTACGAAAAAAAATTAATAAACAAAAGTTTTTTCCCCAAAAAGAGCTCAAAATTGGTTAATAATCATTTTTTGATAGTACACGTCAGCTTTCAAGTTTCCATTAATTTTTTGGAAAAACGACACAATCTACAATAACATTTCATTACAAAAACGTTCGCCTCAATTATATCTACAATTTTTTTTAAACCACTTTACGCTATGATGCGTATTTTTTGTTCAAAGCGTAAAAAATAACATTGGAAATAATCAAAATAATTGTATGGAAAACAACACAAGGTAAAATAAAATGTTTGACAACTAAATTGTTCTTTTTATAAGATGCGCACTTTTCATATAGTTTTTTATCGAACCACGATATTTAATACAACAATCCAAATTCCAGGGGTTGCGTCTCATTTTTTATCATGGTAAAAATGTTTTGTTATTTTGTCAATAATATTGTCATTATTGGAATTCAACCATTTCTATATTTCTTCTTACAGAATTAAGTTCGCAGGATATTCGAAGAATAATGAATAGACTAAGCCAAAGGCTTCAGCTCCGTCGTGTGCGTGTAAATTTTCATTTTTACGAAGATGCACATCATCAGATACAGTCCGTACAATCAGGAGATGAAGTTATTCTAGCAGTAAATGGTGTTCAAATCCAAGGAATTGTCATAAATGGAAGGATTTTTCCAATACTTGATAGTCAGCAGTTTTATATTTTCATAAACAAAAGGAACGGCGTTCCTCTTACACCAGATCCAAATACAATTCGTG
>CAKNWW010321971.1:983-14494 GCA_932074435.1 Andricus kollari | reverse complement strand
GCCAGTCGTAGGGGTGCCTTCCCGCCCCCCATGACACGTTGGAAAGGGGGTCGTGTGTGACCTAAGTTATTCCTGTGACCAGTCACAGGGGTGTTTTCCGGCTCCCCTATGAGACGTCGGAAATGGATTCGTGTGTAACCGGAGTTGTTTCTATGGCCAGCCGTAGGGGTGCCTTCCCGCCCCCCCTGACAGGTTGGAATGGGTGCCGTGTGTGACCTAAGCAATTCCACACTTCGTACCGACGTTTCTCTTTTTTGCTCTGAGACGGTCAGTCGTAGGGTAAAAATATATTAAACATTAAATATGTATTTTCGAAAGATCTACACCTTTTGTTTAAAGGTTTTTTGTAAATTTGTATTATTTACTGAAATAAACGGAAAAACATGAAATTTTTATAGTTTTTGGGGTTTTTACCTTGAAAATCAAATTTGCGGGTGTTTTTACTATCATATGCGTGATCAGCGCTTTAAAATAAATAGGTATACGAAGTTTCAAATTAATCGGAGGTAAGGGCTTTTCGGAACTCCACCCTTATAACATAACAAAAAAGTTAATATTTTGGGGGGGGGGGTGAAAATATATTAATGAAGGGTCATTTTACATACAAAAGAATTTGATTTTTCAATTTTCGAAACAAGAATTGTGTAAATAATACGCTTATGTTTCTGAGTTACGGTAAAACTCATTACGCCATTCGATTACTGTTAGAAAAATCTGACTGAATTTTTATGTACATATATTGGACGATTTTTCCGGTCCCGTGTGTTAAATTTCGTACACAATGTGCATTAAAATTCAAATACTATTATTTCGAATTATGCTCGTTTCAGCGTCAACTCTAAGAATTAATTTCAGTTTAAAAATTATCTGATCAACCTCTGATTTCTCTTGGGCCAAGTGTTTTAATTTTGTAGATACATTATTTAGCCTAAAATCGTGTTAGAAGCCTAAAAGTAAATACATGTGAAGTGACTTATAAGTTAGTTCGAGATTTGTTATTCTCTGTGTATTATTTTGTGGAATTTATAGTTTTCAATATCTGTGGCTTATACTATCATAAAAACTACACGCTTTTCTTATGAAAGTGAATTTAACATATAAACAATAGGCTGAACAGGATTTTCATAAATAAAATTTCAGTTAAAAGTTGCATTAAAAATCACTTTTAGTTGCCAGTACCTGAAATTTAAGATAAATTTGTAATTTAAAAGTGCTTGAATTCTCAAGAATCTTTTAAACGTGTATACAATTATTTATTTATACTACAAAACCAATTGAGTGTATACAAAAATTGATCGACTCATGAACTTTCTGCAACTGTTTGCGCATAGAATCGAATATCGTATTCACTTTGTCTGTAACTCATAGCTTTAAGCAAATTGTTTAAACAAAGGAAAAATCTGATTCTCTTCTATAAAAAATTATCTTTTAATAAAATGCTATTATCCCAATATTAACTTCTTTTTTATGTATATTGGTCTGTTCATGGGCATTTATAGTTTATAAAATTGTTTATAACTTCATAAAATAAAACGTGAAATATAATTTGTATGTTCTTAAAATCTATCTTCAATAATTCTGAGCAACATTGAGTGTATTTAAGTAATTTGTTCAGAGGTAAAAAAATCATATTGTTGAAATTGCTCATTTTCCTACTGTATTTTTTATATATTATTGGACCCAAACAGAAGCTATAAAACCGATTACGACATTTTTCTTTGAAATGTAATGCAAATAGTTTCTAAAAAAAACTTCCAAGTCTTTTAAGACTTACAGGCTGTCAAATTTTGAACAGTAGATACCAGATACGTCCCACTGTGCGGCAATTGGCTCTCGGACGATTACTCCGTTACTTACAAGTTTGAGCGATTAAAACGTGCAAAACTGGTAGTGCTATCTTGTAGTAAATATCATATGGAACACACTGACAACTGAAATTTTTCAAAACTTGGAGGTCGACAGGCGATGAGCGTACACCCGTCCCTCAGTCGGGAGTCACCTCTTCACACCCCTCCTCGACCGTCCAGGTAGGGTTTCAGAAAGCCAGGCCTTTAAGTGCCTTACTAGAAGGTACTGATTTTTTAAGTATTCGACACTTCACCTATCTCCTAATTTTAGTTCCTCAGAATAAGTTTGTTTATTATATTTTTGCTTGCCATTATTTCCTTCAACATTATTTGGACATTCAAATTATTCCGGTAAATTGAGAATATAAAATGTTATTAGATGAAAAATAAAATGGTAAAAGAATTGATTGAATCGTTCTAAGACTAAGTATATCTAATAGGTACTAAATTTTGTGATCTTAGAATTAGGTTAGAATACTGTCCGAAATACGACAATAATGCCGAAATAAGTCAATAATGCCAAAATAAAGTTGATTTTTTCGAATGTTGTACATTATTGATATCAGTCATATCTTGAAATATATATTTCTATACAATTGCTGACGAAATATACAGCGATCAGGTAAAAAAAATGAGAGAAAACAATTACCCTACTGAGAGTCGGTATATACCCTCTGAGCATCAGCCATATATGTGTGCTCGGTGAAGGTAAATACTGACAATACTGTTAAATTTTACTGAATTTTTTTTCTTCCCATTACCGAATTTGTTACCTCTGCATGTCTAAGGATAAGTAAGAATAATCAACCACTCAAAAGTAATAACGGATCTACAAATACGACAAAGTGACATTATCGGCAACAAAAAAACCAGTTGAAAATATAAAGTTTGGAGCACATCTTTCAAACTTTTTTCACACATTGCACACGTATAAAGAAACTTGTTTTGCAGACAGACCACTTTTTTTGTCATACGCCCCACCTTAAGTCGGGGGCTAGTCGGATTACCTGACTTGTCCTAGTCGGGGTCTAGTCAGGTACTACCCAGGTTAAAATATACCGCACGCGCAGTACCACTATTGCTATACTCTAAATATATAACAAAAAAGGTTTTAAAAAAATAGATAATAATTTATTGCGAGTATTTTGTCTATAAATGCCAATGGCCCTGCTTAAAATGAATACATATATTACATTTTTTAACTATACTTAGAGAATTGAAAGTCAATGAAAAAACCATCCTCATAAGCCACAGCTTAAAAAAGTTATGACAACAATTTTTCAACTCTTTTTTCTCATTAATTTTTTTATTATTATACGACATCATATACCTGTAAAATAAATGAACTGTTAACAGAAATATAAATAAAATAGTTTTTAAATAAATAATTGAAATCGCTTACAATTTTTCTTCGTGTAATATATTTTTTTTTCCGCGTTTTAGACTATTTTACAACTTTTGATAATGATATAAAATTTCATTTTCAATGATCATTTAAAATGTGTATCGATGGAGCTTAGAAATTTAATCGCGTATTGCGACAATTTTTTAAATAACAAATTATTTAAAACGTTCCTGTAATATTTTGCTCTTTTGGGGTTTTTATACTATTTTACGACAATTAAGAATTACATCAAATGTAATTTTTTCTGAACATTTACAATTTACCTTAGAGATGGAACTTAGAATTTTATTCCTTGAAAAAACAGACAAAAAATTGTTTTCGTGATATTTTTATAAAAATGTTATATTAAAACAAGAATAGCCCGACCAGAGCCCGACTAGAACCCGCCTAGGAAGTTTGACATAAAAATAGCCTACACAGAGGATTAAGATTTTTTTGAAATAGCTCGACCGGTCCCCGATCAGCACCCGACTAGAAATGTTCACCAAAAAGAACCCGCGACTAGGGACCGACCAGTCCCGGACTAGGGACATTGCCTACAAAATTTTTCCGACTAGCCCCCGACTATTGCCAGAATTTTAATAGGGCCAAGTGGGGCTATTTCTACACGGGATTATAAGATATTTAAATAAAAACTTACTATATTTTTTTATGGAAACCGCCTTATTTTTTAGGCACAGTCCTTTTGGGGACGTTTCGCGGACGCCGCAATACAAAAAAATGACTAGAAAATATGATCCTGTCTTGATGCACGCAGTTTTCATAGCTGCAAGAATTGGAGAGGACATTCTCGCTGAAATGTCGGGGGGGGGGGGGGGGTAATTTACCCTTAAATTGGACATAACTTTTGCAGACACCGCAGTATTGACTTAATCCATGGTAAACTTTTTCGGCCCAACATACTGTTGGATTCCCGCAAGCATAGAAAAGTCTACTTTAAGAAGTCTTGGCGTAAAGCACGATAACGGAGGGGGAATTTTTTCGACAAAATCCAAAATTTAAATACTTGAATGAGTGGTATATCGACACTTTTAGTAGCACTTTTTTTCCTTTCGATGGTGTCTGACGAACGCATAAATGTAATATTCACAAACTAAGGCACAGTGTGAAATCCATGAAATTTAAGTAGCCCATGCTCTACTGAACTGGCATAATTACTCTCAGAATTTTCAAACATTGTGCAGAAAAGTTGTTACCATACAAAGGATTCAATTGATCATGTTTTATGAAGTCTTTCTTTAAATTTGCATGCAATACGCCCATTACGAGATATTTCAACGAAAAGCATATGCAAAATTGAAAAATAATTTTATAGTTTGCGTAACTGTCAGCGGAGCAGGACTCCATTAAATAAGAAATAATTTATGGAATAGATACCTCAGTTAACACTCATTTCAATTATGCAATTTATATGTACGTATTTTTAAGTATGAAACTTGGACTTTTGGTCAGATAATCGAGTCTCTAGGCCCACTGTGCGGTTCAGGTTATACGAACTCAAAAAGATAAGACCATGACACTGAAACCTTTTTTCACATCGGGTCTCAAAATGTACATGTAATTTTTTTAAGCTATATAAATGAATTTTTTCAGTACGAATAGCTGGAGCTGAAAAAGGGGCTATTTGCACCGAAATTTCGGTACGAATATCCGGAACTTTTTAGCTACTTACAGACACTCCCTAGAACCCAATACGTGATTGAAATGATGTAAATTGAGCCACGATGTGAACAAAAGTTAACTATTTCTTCAATATTAAATCAAAGTATTAATTTTAAGTACATGAATTACTTTCATTCAACAAACTTTTTGACTCAACGGCGTAGCCAGTTGGGGGGGGGGGGCAAACTTGTGGGCAAAAAATGTTTCTGACAATCCAAGTTTTTCATTTTGCTTTAAAATAAATTTTGCATTTTTTTTGCATCACTAAAAATAATTTTAACCTAGTTTTATTGAGAATACTACCCCTAAAAGTCAAAAAACCCTCTATAGGAGTTTCCAACTTTATAATGACTTTTTTATATACTTTACAAATTTTTGACCTTCAATGATTAAAAATTATCTTTTAAAACATAAAATGTGTCCCAGTGATAGAAAACAATCCTTGAAAATTTTTAAACCACGCCCTCTTGGCTGCTTTCACAGCTGTTTACACAGTTACTCATAAGACAATTTTACTTACACTTTTGGGCATTGAGACCACCCTTATTACAAAAAATTGTATAATATCCTCGCAGAAATTTTGTCGCGGCCCCGATCGGGACCCGATCTGGCCAAATGGGGCCCAGATCGGGAAGCCAGGTCGGATTAGACCCGTGATGAAACGCACGGACCAGTCTGGGCCGAACTTGTTAGCCCGATCGGTGGGCCGGGTCAGTGCCAAGTCGTTACCCTATCAGATCCAGATTGAGTTATATTAAAAATGGGGGCATTTTTAATCTAAATACAATGTAAAAAATTTCTTGGTGAATTTTCCACAAAGTTTAGTAGGGAAAATTCCCCAAAATTTGATGTGAATCCTTATGCTATTCTGTAATAATTTAAAATTTCGGGAAATTACCGAAATTTATGTGAGCAAAATCCCCAAAAATTGTGCAATACTAATAAAAAAAGCAATGAAGGAACCGCCTTGTTGATCACCATGTTCTTGATCACGGTTGTCTCTGCGCTAGGTAAGTCGCGCCCTGGCGAAGTTCTCATGAACTACCAAACTTTTGTATAAATTACCATAAGTTTCGGGAAATTTCCCCAAAAATTGTAGGTATTATCTAATTTCCTAAATTTTAGGGAATTTTCCCCAAGTTATTAATAAATTATAACAACTTTTAGGGAATTTTTCACAAATATTGCGGAAAATGATGTTCCTCAACGAAAATCTGGATTTTTCCTCACTAAAAAGTGGGGAAAATTCCCGAAATTTTTCACAGTGTAACTAATAGCATTGCTAAATATTTTGCTTATATGGGAAAGCACTTCCTCCTCTGTGGCCTTGAATTTGGCACAAGCTACGTCCAAAAATATAATGAAATTTTAGTTTTAGTAAAGAGCTTGAATAGTATTTAAATTTAATTTAAATTATATAATGTAATTTTCATTTTGAGGTTAGTTTTCACTGATTTACTTACTTTCACTCGACACGGCACGTGCATATGGCAATCCGGCTATCGTACGGTGCTTCCGAACCCACAATGTGCTCTTTTTACACTTTGGCATAATTGTATTAAGCTTAATTAATATTTATTACACATCAAAAGTTTACATTGAAATTCACGTGTCAATAAAGTAGACATACGTAAGACGCTGATACAAAATTCAGCGTTTTCCTCAAAATCTACTAGGCGGCATTGCAAAAGGGGCATCCCGGTATAGCACGACCGGGCCAGATCATGCCAGCTCGATCGGAGCCAGATGGGTAATAGGGAAAATATATGGCGATTTCTGCGAGGGACTACCCTTAGAAAGAATTAACTACCAAATTATAAATTTTCAGCCCCTCATAAAGGGTGGGTTTTCCACTTTTATGGGTAGTATGCTAAATTAAATTAGGATTACATTATTTTTAGTGATGCCTAAAGTCATTTTATGCTTTTACGTAAGTTATTTGTTATTTTTACACACAAAAAATGTTTCCATTGTTTAAGAAATTGTTGCGAATTTTTTCTAGTGAACAATAAAGAAAAATTTAAGAATTCCAAAAAAATTGTTTGAATAATTTAGAATTTTTGGATATTTGCAAAAAACATGTTCATTTTATTGAGTCATGTGTCCACATTTTGAAAACAGTTGATTATGTCTAACCTGCAATTTCTTCAGCTTCAACCAAAGAAATATGTTATAATATTTTTTTTGCAATAAAATTATTTTCCTAATTTAGGGATTTTGCGATTTTGATATTTTTGCGCGATATTGGAACGTTTTAAAAATCATAAAAAAAATGTTCATGGAAGCTGTTGGAATTGCAACTCTAGTTGCGACACTTCTGTATATTTGTGTTTCTAGATATCTCCTTGGGAACGTTCCATTGGGACCTGAGGGGATTCTTCCATTATTGTTATTTTTAACAACAATTATCTCGTAAACCGTAAGAGACATGTGGAAATGGATGTCATTTTTTAGTTTTGAGTACCGCATATATTATCGATAATATGATATCCATATCATAAACTGACATCGAGTTTGAACTATCACTTACGGTGTACACGATATTTATTGATAATAATACCAACAACAGTAATTTATGCTTTGAACGTTCCAGTGGAACGTTCCTAAGCGGCGGACATTTTACACGTTCGCGGAACGTTCCGCTGGAACGTTCCGTGCTATTAGGGTTATAATTGTGACGTTTTCGGACAAGTAAAGGGGGTACTACGACCTCTCAGTCTCAGCTGATTCATGGGTCTGAGTTTGCCATTCCTCAAGTCAGTTTTCTATACTAAACCTAATTTACTGCTGTGTATTTTTTATCTTTGATTCAGGTTCCTCCAACAAGAGCAAACTACAGTCCAAACTCCGAGCAATGCCGTTTTCGGGGCTGTAGGAGAGTATAATTCCAAGAAGCCATAACCCCCACTCAAAGTGCGGTCACGTTCGAATGCGTGGAGAAGAATTCAGCTGACAAACTCCGAGCAATGCCGCGCGTCGGTTACGTTAAAAATCTATCTCGAACATCGTTTTATGTACCCAGTGTACGTTACATATCTCGATAAGTGATTCATATTGGATTATTTCGTTATAAACCCGAGGTTAAAGGTATGTAAAACATAAAAATCGATCATTAGCTATGGTACGTTCGATTCTTAGAATAAATGTAAACAAAGCCTCAAAATGACAAATATTTCACCTCAATATTAACGTAACCTGTGAAATCTCGTGCAGTACATTAATAATTAATTACTGTGTCGTATTGCTTGTTTTTTTAAACAAAGAGAAACTCAAATATCGAATTATCAATTACAACATAAATTTTCTGTCACCCGTGCAATCTTATTATTAATTATAACAATACATGTAAAACTTGAAGAAAAAAAACAATGAGAAGCTTTTTTTACAGTAGTAAAAATAGATATTCGTTAATTTGAAATATGGAAATTCACTCTTTCACACGTTTTGTACTGCGCACTAATACTGCGAGCAATTTTCTCACAGAAACGCATATTAAATGAGCTGAAATCAGACATCTAATATCTTTTGAACGCGATTTTATAATTTTTCATGGTTTTCTTCAGGTCTTAACGTTCACATTTTATGTTGAACATTCATCCAGAACATCTTTATCCAAATCCTTTAAATATTTGACAAAACATAAAATAAACAATGATTAGTTAGCCCTATAGTACATAAATTTGATTTTATATCATAGCAAATTGTTTTTAAGTGGACTAAAAATAATTTTGAATAACGAACAGTTTTCCTAATATTATATTTCTAATATATGTATAATAAAATTAACAATATGTTTGACTGAACAACTTAAAGATTTTGCCCGAAAAAAAACCTTCAGAATCGGCCGTTTGGTTCCCGGCACTCCTCGCAGCGTTAGCTATGAAATGCATCGATCGCGACCACCGCTAAAGTGGTGAGGGTAGCACTCGAGCTAGAAATCAGAGAAGCGGCATTGCTCGGGGCGGAACTGCTCGGAGCTTTGACTGTTATGACATGTTTCTTTGGTTCAAGCGGAAGAAATTTTAGATTATACATTAGACTTATTAAACTTTTTCAAAAGAAGTATGCATTTAAGTAAATCCAAAAAATGTGTTTCTGCACGAATTCAAGAAATTCTTTTGGCAAAAACATTCTGGGTTAATTTATCTTTTTTTTTATTGTTCACTAGAAAAAATTGTACGTATACAAAATTTGCCATAACTCTTGAACCAATAGGAAGTTTTATTAAAATTTTTAAATAAAAAAGAGAACAGAAGATATTAACCGATATAAAACATTATTCTTTGCAATATATTGTTAAATATAAATAAATATTTTCATTCTATTAATTTGTTATTGCTTTTATTATAAGGTATCTTAATTTTTCAGTTGCCGTTTTCTCCCACTTCTTGCCTATACTCAAGTCCCTTCCGAAGAAAAATCCTGGCTACGCCGCGCCGCTAGGTTGACCATATAGCAACGCATTCATTTCGTTGATCCAACTAAATGTTTTTATGAGTGGGCATGCTTATCAGCCCCATAGAAAATGTATATGCAAGCTGCGAAATATGGCTTCGCCGCTATGAAATATATGGTATACTAATTCTCGATATCAGGTGCCTTTAATCACCTTAAATCCACAGCCTGGGCACACCCCGTGTTCACTTAACTTCAGGGTTATCTTAATCTTTCGACAGCTGCCCAGCGCCTCCTCAATTGTTCTTGCTCTCCTTCGCCCTCGCCTGCACCACAGATAGAGTACTCCTTTCTTCTTTTTCTTTTCTACCTAATGCAGTCTCGTTGCCATGGCGTGGCGTGGGTTCCACGCGAGCGCACTCATACACAATCGCGATTTGGTTTGGTACCCGGAGAAGTGTCGGCAGCCATGTTGAAAGCCATCCTTCCAATTCTCCTCACAGTAATGTATGTACTCGTTGCACAGGTTTGCAGGTACGTATAATCGAAAATGGGTGTCTCCTTCTTTGGTAGTCTGACTCTTTATGAGTCAGACAAGCAAGATGGCGAGGATTGAGGAACGCCCAATGGTCATTCACTCAGTCACTAACTCTAATGCTCATTGCTCACTTTCTCAGTACTCATTCCTTCTGGCTGGAAATTGTTCTGCACGAACGGTAGGCTCGAAGCAGTTATTTAAATTTCCCATCCAGGCAGATCCAATGCTTTTCTTCAAGATGAAAGCAGTCAGGCAGAATGCACATTTTTTAAATTATGTGTACAATTATATAAATGCATACTTATATATAATAATAAATTGTTGCCAATGTCAAAACATTCCCGTAAGAGAAAAAAGTATTGGTGTGAGTATTGGATCCAATACTTATTCGCGGAAAAAGTATTAAGCCGAATACTTACCAATACTTTTTTCTCTTAAGGGAATGTTTTGACTGTGTCCAAATTGAATTCAAGAGCTGGCCAGTCCATCATGTCTGGGCTATCCCACCACCGTTCTGCTAAAATTTCTGAGAATATTTGTATTCCTAATGATTCTCTGTCATATCTGTGGTTCTATAAGTTTATTTTTAGAAGCATCGATATGATAGACTTATTTACAATCTAAAAAATTGGCATTAGGACACGGAACATGATTGACGTATCCAATATCCACACGGAAACAATTTATCCGTAAAAAAGTCACGAACTAGTAGCTAGGTCTTGTATATGAGAAAAATTTATCGGATATTTATGTATTTTCGTAAATAATCTGCGAAATTTCAGAAAGAATTGACGAACTTGATGTGAAAATTCTAAAACGGCTTATCACTTTTTTTTTACTTGAATAATTACAAAAATATAACGAGTGATTGGGAAACGATTCTCAGAGCAATTACGAGCTTTCCCGAAAAATCTGAGAACTGGAAAGTAGGTTCCCTTGCACGTGGCCCACACACACGCTCGCCCGAACGCGGGATGCGTTCGAGCGCTCGTATGAGTACTTCGAGCTCGTCGGATGAGTGGTTAGAAGGTTCATAATACATATTTTGTTTGGCCTTGATGTCTGCGCGTGTTTACGCAGTCCTGATTTATGTGTAGAAACTGGTGAGTCAGCAGTCTTTGAGGGTTCGAATTTTCTGAGTTGTGAATGTATAAATTAATATAAATAAAATCGTACAAATAAAAAATTTCCATTTTATATTTCAGTCTGAAATTTTTAGGAACTGTTCGTAGGAAATTCCAACTGTTCGTAAAAAACTTCGAAATTTATCCCCAAATTTCTCATAGAAATAAGTTTGTAATGTTTCATTTTTTATCTTGTATCCGAGACCTAGCTATGAGTTCGTGACTTTTTCACGGATAAATTTTTTCCATGCATGTATCGCGATCATAATTATCTTGTTCAACTTCATAGCACCATAATAACCTATCTCTAAAACGTACGCTTATATTATAAAAAGTGAATTAGAGTTTCAACAAACTGCAATTTAAAAAATATATATATTTTAAATATTGTTCTGATTCCTGTCAAGAAGATTTATACATATAAAAAACTGGGGGTTCACTATAGTTGCGGCTTAAATAAAAGTTGGTATCCTTTAGAACTTAAGCTGCAATAGAAACCTCTAGATACCCCGTCCAGAAATCGCCATATATTTTCCCGATTACTGATCTGGCCTTGCTGTCAAATGAAGTGTGTTAATGTTGCTAAAATTCATGTTTGTTATCTAAGTTTAAGTGTATAATGCAATAAAGCATATGCCAAAGCCTAGTACATAACGAGTTCGAAAGCATCGGGCGTTAGCTGCTTTAGACAATTTTCGTTATGTGAACGAGGGTAAGTAAATCGTTAAATCGTATTGATTGAATCAAAACCTAACCACAAAGTTGCAATTTATTGGAAAAGTTATGGTAAATTGTATATTTTTAAGATATTTTGAGTTTGCATTAAAGTTACACAAATAAAAAAATGTATATAAATTTTAACCCACCCTCGTGAAAATAAAGATAAACTTAATACCACTTTAAGATCAGTTTCAAACAAGGTTTGGTCTTTTTCTGGCCTGTACCCTTCAGTCTATACCTGCACCATTTTTAGGGCATTGAAATAGACGCCAATCTCTCTCTGAAATAAGGATAGCTGTCTGTATCAACAGTCTAGCTATACCTAAAAGTCCTAAAGAAGCTGGGCTGATTTATGAGATCTAGAGACTTCAACCACTTTCCGTTATATTTATGAATAATGTGGGTTTAAACTTCTGGCTGGAACAAAAGGACTGTGGTCTTCTGGGGACCAGAAAAGATCAGTTTAAGATCACTTTAAGACAGGCCTATACCTGCCTATACTGTAGTCTTAAGTTGGTCTTTCTTTTCACGAGGGCAAGTTATTGATTATATATTGAAAATATGTAGATAATGATGCAGATGATGAAGAAGAAAGTGGAACGCAACCCGAAATGCAAATTCCAGGAATTTTTACTATTTAAATTATAAATATTCAGGATTGTAAGTATCAGAAATTCAGTTTTCTTCGACATAACCTCTAAACTTTATTTCATTCTTATTTTAATTTTACCGAAGATTTTAGAGCGGAGCATTTTGGAAATGTATACAAGCGGGTGGAATATATATTTTTACACAACTTGCCATATTTTTTCCCACAGCTGATAACGTCGGGCAAGAAGGCTTTGGGGTTTTCGGATTGGTTGGAATGTTGGTTTTTTTTTTATTTTTTTAATCGTTTTTGATAGAAATTACCGTAAATTTATTATTTTTAAAGAAAAATGGTCATAGTTAAGTCATTCTTCTCTCGTAGTTTCAGTTACATAGCAATACCTCAGATGTTTTCTATTAACTAAATAGTTATTTTTATGATTTCGAAAATTTGAAGCGCAGTAGCATTTTTTTTCAATTCAAGATTCAAAACCAGAGTTTTAGTTCTTTTCGAAAATTATCCCTTTCAACTAAGAGTTAAGTTTCTTTTGAAAAGTTTCCTGTTCCATTGCACACTTTCAATTTTTTTCGAAAATTTCCAATTTCAGCTCGAAATTGATTAAAATTTAAATATTTCCTTTTCCAACTGAGAATTTTTTCAAATTTAAAAATTCCGTTTCAATTCAGAATTAGAATTCTTTTGAAGAATTTCCGCATCCAACTGAGAATTTTGCTTCTTTTTGAAAATTACCCGATTCAACTAAAAATTAGAATTATTTTTTAAAATCCCCTCTTCCAATACAGAATTTTAATTCTTTTTGAAGATTTCCCGTTCTAGCTCAGAATTAAAATTCTTTTGAAAAATTCCCGCATCCAATTCAGAATTTTGCTTCTTTTTGAAAATTACCCGATTCAACTAAAAATTAGAATTATTCTTAAAAATCCCCTCTTCCAATACAGAATTTTAATTTTTGTTGAAAATTTCCAGTTCTATCTCAGAATTAAAATTCTTTTGAAAAATTCCCGCATCCAATTCACAATTTTGCTTCTCCTTGAAAATTACCCGTTTCAACTTGAAATTAAAATTTTTTTTAAAAATCCCGTCTTCCAATACAGAATTTTAATTCTTTTCGAAAATTTCCAAGTCTAGCTCAGAATTAAAATTCTTTTGAAAAACTCCCTGTTTCAATCCAGAATTATAATTCTTTCTGAAAATTCATCGATTCAACTCA
>CAKNWW010321967.1:0-11377 GCA_932074435.1 Andricus kollari | reverse complement strand
GATGAATTTTCCAACAAAAAAGGTGAATTTTCAATCAAAAGGGACTTTTCCATATCCAGAAAGACGATTTTGCAATAAAACAGTTGAATTTTCGAAACAGACGACTTTTTAACTACATAGTTGAAATATTTAATTTTTCAACGAAATAGTTTTACTTTCAAAACAAAAATTAATTATCAGCCAAGCAGTTGCATGCACAACTAAAACTTTCAACTTTTAAGCGAAAGGGACGAATTTATAACAACATACTTGAATTTTTAATCAACCACTTGAATTTTTAACCAAAAAGATGGATTTTTCAAGACAGTTGAATTTTCAATTCAAAAATATGAATTTTTAACGAAAAATTTCGTTGATATTTCAAACAAAACAAAATTTGAATTAAAAGTAAAAAACAGTTTAATTCAACCAAAGAAGAGGATATTTTCAAGAAAATAGTTGAATCCTCAACCAAAACAGATTATCTTTTAAACAAGCAGTTGCCTTTTCAACCAAAAAAGATCAAAGTTGTACCAAAAGAAATGAATTTGTAACCCAGAAACATATTTAATTCAAGAGGGGAAAAAATGCCAACCAAATATTTTAATTTTCATACCAAAAAGGCGAGTTTTCTGCTAAACCGTTGAATTTTCTACCCGCAATTATGAATTTTCAAGCAAAAAGTTCATTTTTAACCAAATAATTTAATTCTCTAACAAAATAATAAAATTTTCAACCCATAAAGATGAATTTCCAGCAAAAAAAGTTTAATTTTTAAGCCAAAAAGATGATTTTTCTACAAAAGAAAATAATTTTTAACCCGAAAACATGTGTTTTCAACAAAAAGTTCATTTTTAACCAAATAGTAAAATTTTTAACTGAAAACGATCAATTTTCAACCAAAAAATTTCGACACAATAGTTAAACTTTCAGCCAAAAAGATAGATCTTCAACTAACAAAATGATTTTTTAACAAAGTTTTTCAACTTTCAGCCAAGTGTTTGAATTTTCAATCAAGAAGATTAATTTTCTACAACAAAATAAATAAATTTTCAACCAAATAGTTGAATCTTCAGTCAATAAAATGAATGTTTTACAGAGTAGTTTAACTGACCACAAAATATTTCAATTTTCAACTAAAAACGATTAACGATAATCCAAAAATGGAATAGTTGAATTTCCTGTTTGAAAATGAATTTTCTACTAAAAGAAAATGAATTTTGAACAAAATAGTTCAATCTTCAACCAAATAGTATAATTTTCAATCAAAAGAGATGAATTCTGAACTAAGCATATAATAATAGACTTTTTAATAAAAAAGAATTAACCTTTAACGAAAAATAGTTGGCAAAAATTGAGAAAAGGGGGGAATTTCTTGAAAACAAGTAAAAAAGGAGAATAGAGGATTATAGGGGAAAGGCTGTTAAGTCTGTATTTAGATACTCTTTTTTTAAAATACAATGACTAATTTTCATTTTTTTAAGCATTTAAAAAAATTGTTACAAATCGTCACAAAACCTTCCCCTGTCAGTGTGACGTAGTTTTTGAACGACCCCTAATAACTTTCACAAGAACATCTTTTAGCAACAACATATTTCTTAACCAAGTGTCTCGTCCTCCCGAAATCCGAAATGACCATTCAAATATTTTTCATACGCTTGACTAGTCCCGAATTTGCGGGACGACTAGTCCATCCCCGTTTCCAACTCCCCCAGTTTTTCGGGATGACTATTTATAGCCATTTCTTAATTCACACTATCGACATCGACGTGAACAAAACGATCAAATATGCACGCATAAAAATTATTTGATATTCACTCATACCAAGCTGTGATTGGTGGAAAATCATACCCCTTTATGTAACAAGGGCCCTCCAATCGAAATCGTTGAGAAAAATTCAAATTTCAGTATTAAATTAAGAAAGTAAACAAAATGCAAAAAATATTCTATTGAAGTATATGAAATACGAAGCTTACGAACTAGACGATACATTAATTGGAAAAGTGATATCTGACATAAAGAGACCCTCGAACAGCGATGTAATATTCCATCGTCTGTAGGAGGAATTTTTCGAACGGAAATGTGAAGTTTCAGATTTTTGTTGTTGTAATTCTCAATTCTACTTGTAATTTTGCGTTTCTCAAATTATAGTCAAGCTGGCGTCCTGTGGCGTCCTTTGGTGATGATATTTTAGTAAAAATTAATAATTGCAATTCCGGCTAATTCCGACTATGGATCGAGTTTTACAACCATGGGACGGAAATTTACGATGCAGGCGTAATAATCATGCAATACATAATTTTACTCCGTCCATCGAGGGTCCCTTTATGTCCATCGCCCAGCGATGTAAAATTCAGATAAATTTTTTACCGTGTATAATTTTTAAACTTCTAAATTTAAAATTGAACATTTTTTATCCAAAATGGCTTAATCTCAAACGTTTTTAATTTTTAATTATCCAGAATTCAAAAACGTATAGTTGAATATCTTAATTTTAAAAAGAACGGAGAGGTTGAAGAAGTTGAGGAAAAAAGATAGAGCCACCGATCAGACAGTGTTTAGGAAAGGAATGAGGATGATATACCTATATATGTTCTGAATTATCTGGTAAATGAATTAATAAATAAAAGCATACACGGACAAAATAGTGTTGATGGCAGGAGATAACGAAGGGATGACGGGCTTAATTACGGAATTGGAGAAACACTTACATGGAAAAAAGTTAAATTTAAATGTAGAAAATACCACGATAATGAGGTTTAGAAAAAGAGGGAGAAGAAAAAAGAATGTACTAATGGGTAATGAATCAGATATGGGGAATAAGAAAAGGAAGGTTAAAAAAGATTGGAGAAAATTGCAAAAGGAGAAAGTGATTATTTGATACGCTGGTATGGCCGGTATTAGGCTATGGAGTAGATATAGGGATGCAAGGAAAGGAAAGGGATGGAGATAATACAAGAAATGTATATAAGTTAGACGCTATAGGGGTAGACTGGAGGACGCCTAGCTATATGGTCAGAGAAGAAGCGCAAATTGATAAATTAAGTACTCGAGCGGGACAGAGGACATGGAAGTTTGAGATGAAGCTAAGGGTGGGAAACGGACGGGAGTTAGCGAAACAGTTTTTGAAGGAGGCAGAAGAAAGAAGAGAAAGGGCGACAGAATTAACGTGATGGGAAGAAGAAAGGACGGAGTTCTTTGGTACTAGAGATATAGGAGAAGGGACTGGAGTAAACTTTGAGGAATTGGAGAAAAGAGACAGGGAAAGGCAATTAATAGAAAGATAGGGGTGATTGAGGGAAAAAATGATATAAGATGATAAAAAAAAGAAGGAGTACCAAAGTATTTGAAAAAGGGATGAGGAGAGAGAAGATGGATCAGAATAGGAGGATTTAGATTGGGAAACGAGGTAAGGGAAGGGATACATTGGGAAAAGGAAGAGAACAGAAATTGCAGAATCTATTAATGGGAAGAGGAAACATGGAATCATGTATGCCTTATGGGAAGGATGTAGGAGAGGAATAGAAGGTAAAGGAAGCTGGCAGAAGAATATGGTAAAGATTCTAGTGGAGGATGGATAGGGTGACGAGTGGATGATAGAATTGGAGCGAATAAGGAGTAAAAGGGTAAATGTGAAAAAATGGCAAAGTTGAGGTGGAAAGAAAGTGGGAGAAAAAAGAAACGGAAGTCACTTGGAAGCGTCAAGATTTGTAATTAATGGTTATGCTATTAGCATAAGTATATTAAGACGCGGATGCGCTTTTGCTTTCGATCGCACGCTCACTGCTTCCCCAGTAGGTCCAAAATTGCATTAACGTAAAAATAAAAGTAAGATTTTAGATATGAGAAATTATGTCAATAGTTGTAAATATTAAGGATAAGATAATATAAAATATGTAGGTGTAAATATTGTAATAAGTGGAGGTTAACCCTTCATACGTAAACAATTTTAAATTTGAGGTATGTAAAAAAAATGTGCTTTTCTGGATGAAGAACTCCTCCTTTCTTTTCGCACCCTTATAAAGTGTGCCGAAGGACAATCCAATCGGATAATTGCTTCAAAAATTATCGTGTTTACAGACTACAACGACAACAACGACAGACAAGATACCGACGTATAAACTATTTTCTCTGACTCAGGGGGCCTCAAAACGTCGAGAATTGATGGAATCCACGAAAGGCCTTTTTAACATAACACCAATACCTTCTCATTATGATGAGAATGTAAAAATTACACACTACAAACACAAAATCGTAAAGCTTTAAACTTAGCTTTATAAAATCATAAAATAAGCTTAAGATGCTCTCGTTCTGATACCTCAGTGTCGATAGTCGGGTGTAATGGATTCTTAAAAGGACTCCAAAGGCTCTGGACGCGTAAACGATTTAAAATGAGAGGTGACATTTTGCAGTAATTATGCAAAAGATGTACCAAACTTGCGTATGCAGATTGTATGCTAATTCCCATGGCGATGATATGCAGGATTGGACATTCGCGAGCCACCTGACATATATACCTATACCAGTATGCTCGCAGCTGGAAAGCGACGAGGGAAATTGCTCGATATCGACCGCACCGAACCGAACATGTTATTCCCTCGTAGAATGTGCCGAAGTAAATCTAATCTTCGTTAACTGAAATAGATCTTCCTGCCACCGGAAATCGCATATTTCAAAAATTTACTAGATTGACTGCCTTTTTTTCATTAAAACTTGTTTTTCCAAGATAGCGCTTTATATTGATTTCAATTGTTCTCGCTTCCTATTTACAGGTTTATTTAAATAGGGGAGATTCGGGTGGTACCGGCCACTTAAGCTTTTTTATTAATAAACCAGCCGGCATTGATATAAATTGTAACATGAATAGTCAATTATAATGTTAGTGCTTCTAATAATAACTCCAAATCAGTTATTTATAGAATTATATTAGGTAGACCGCCGAAAGCTTGGATAGAGTCTGTGAATGAAACATTAATCCGAAGAGACATAAGAAGCCATAAAATCAGGAGAACTTGCATAAAAAAAACGCATGGAGCTGGAGGAAGCTAGTGAAGTATGCCAGGACAGAAAAGTTTGGCGACAGATAGTTTATAAAAAGAATGTGAGTAGAGTGAATGACGCCTGAAACAAAGACCTTGGATACTAATGGGCCCAAGTGGGGAACCACACATAACAATTTTGTAAGGCTTTCCACGTGGGGTGATCGCTAGAGAGATTGATCAGCAACCTGGGTCGGAGCAGTGTTGCGGAATGAACGTGTTGTTTAAATAAATAACACGAGCGCTCTAGATCAATCTAAAATATCTATACATTACACCTATATACCTATCTACCCTATACCTATATACCCATCCACACACTACTATTTTCCAACCGAGCAATTCACGCCTACCCCGAAAGGGAAACGGCTTAATGGTATAATAATAATAATAATATTATATTAGAGAGGTAATTTTATCGTCTCAATCAAAACCAATCTAATATTTTCACTCAATATTGAACATTTTATTTTTTTAAACTTCAAATTTGTAAGCTTTCAGTTAACAATTTTTTAATTTTGAATAATTAAATATTTAAAATTGTCCATCTTGAATTATATATTATCAATTTTGTACACATCTCTGACACAATGAATTTCAAATCGTGTAAAGCTAGAGATTTTACATTTGACGGTTCCAATAATCTTGAAAGTTGCTTATAATTTTAATATGTTGTTAAACATATGTTAAAAGTAACATTTAATGATAAAACCCATCTATTTTCAGAATTTTATAGTATCAAATGGAGTTTCAATTAATTAAAATTAAATAAAGAGCCTTACCTTAAAATAAGTAAGTTACCTTAAAATTACATTCGGATGCTTAGAAAAAATAAACTTTGTTCATTTCCAAACGTTTTCAATTTTCAATTCTATTCAGTTCTGTCAAAGTATCAATCCTTTAAAATTATTTTTATTTATAACAATTGTCAACGAAACAGAAAAACGAAAAGCTTTCGTTATTGTTATGTACATGTAACGATTCACCTTTTGTTCGGAAAATGTACCATTTCTTTGATATGTTCAGGTATTATCTCTTGGTCTACAAACCAAAGAATCAAATGATCATTTACTGTTTGTAAAACTGCGATAAAACACTATGAAAAGACGATTATGGTGTAAGAAATAAATATTTTAAGCCTGGCTTTAGAATCTATTTTTGTTGAAAACTTTTGAGACTGATTGGATAATAATTTCACTGATTAATGTTTCGCAGTTTCAGTTTTTGTAATTTTTTATCTACACTTGGTGATAAATATCAAGTTGAAACATGACGTGCCCTTCTTGGGTCCTGAAATTCGATTCCCATAAAAAATAACTGTTTCGTGGTTCAACTTATTTTCGTGCAAGAGCTTTTTCGCCTTATCCCGGGAGAGTTATCGAACTGTCCAAGTCGAGATAAAGTTTTCTTACTTTAATCCGATCGAGGACACTTTTTTATCTCCCTCTATAAAATGTATGGATTTACAAAAACTTCCTTTCTTAATTAACGAGTTCCATACCTTTCCAACCATTAAGCTAATGCATGCAAAAAATAGCTTTATTCCCCGCGGAAAGTTTTTTAATTCCACTTAAAGTTTAGTCAAATTAAAATCAGAACTCTGAAATCGTTAATCAAGCAGACGTTTTTTAGAAAAATTAATTACTTCAAACAAATAAAAATTAGTTGCCTGAGAAAACTACACCTGTTCGAATAAACTATTTGCAGAGTTATGATTTGAAATTTAATACATTTCGAGAAATCAGGTGCGATAAATGCATCTTGTTTCCGAGGCCTCATTTAAACGCATTTAGCTTTGAAAATGGTGAAAACCGTTCGCATACTGCCATTAAATCATACGGAACTATTTCCTGAAGAGTTTACCTATGCATCACACGAACCATCAACACCATGTATGTAGAGATGTTGGTTTTCCCTTTTTCTTACTCAGATTCGAAATCAGAATTTATCGCTGGGAACTTCAGCCAATTCCCCGATCCATTCAACCTACCTTAAATTCGAATAGCATAAAGGACCCTACAAATAAAGATTTTCAAAATTCTAATCGAAGCCTATACAAAATGCAAAAGTTTAACATTTAACACTTCGTCTTTAAACCGGAAATAAATATGAAAATCAAACGAATTTAATTGGACCCATTGTAATTATTAAAATTTAAAACAAATCGACCCTAAAATACTGTGTTTTAAATCTGGATAAGATTTTCCTAAATCGAAAGAAAATAATTTTACTCTGAATTAAAATTAGGTTTGAGATTGGAATTCTATAACTATGTCAGGCCTCACAGTCCCTCGGGAATAAAAAAAATAGGGTAATAAGGGTACTTTTTCGCGCTTCAAGGATGCCCTTATTCGTAAAAAAATGGAGTATGCTAAAGGAGTTTATAGATGTTTATCTGTTTTTTTTTTAGTTGTTAAATTAATTTTTCAGCTAGCTTTGAAGAATCCTTTAAGCCGCTTTATTATTCCTACTAATAAAAATACAGTAGAAAAGAAATAAAGAAAAGCTTCAAGAATGAAAAATAGATAAACAGCATAATTTTAAAATGATCATTTTTGCGTGTATCTATTTTTAATTCTTTCATCTTTTCTTGATTTGTTCTCTACTGTACTTCTATCAGTGAAAATTGTTGAGGTGTCGAACAGATTTTCAAGACATAGGTAGAAAAAGATCATTTTTATGTATGAGAAAATGTCTGAGAAGAGCGTGCTGATGTTCCCGTTTTTATTACTTATGCATTTCATTTTTTTGTTAACAAATTCTATATCACTAAAACGTTCTCAAGAATTTAAAAGAATTTTCCAAACGATTATTAGGAAACCCTGCTGCCTTTTTGGTTTTATTTTCTTAGGATTCGACAATTTTTCGCTATGGTATTTTTATCCGCACAGAAACCTCTGAAATAACGGAAACAATTCTCAAGTCCCTGTGGAAAGGATTTCAAATTTTTCGTTTAAAATAGTGGTCTATCAAATATTAAATGATGTAAAATCGGTGCGTGTGCTCCGAGGGTTAAGGTCGAATATGCCAATCTATAATTATTTTATTCTAAACGTCTTTAATTAAATTTAAACTTGCTTATTAAAGTCGAATATTCCAATCTCAAATTATTTAATTTTTAACGTTTTCTATTCAAAATTGTTTAATTTTAAACTCACTAAATTTGAAATTATTCAGTTTTGTTCACTTCAAGCTTCAAATTGCCAAAACATTAATACACCATTTGAAGTGGTATCGTTTTAAACAATGTAAATTTAAAATCATCTTTTAATATGTACTTTAATTACAACATTTTTAAGCATTAAAGCTTTCACTTTGAAATTGGACTGTTTGAAACTATTTAAATTTACATCAAAAAACTTTATTTAGAAACATTTTTTAATTTACAATTCAAAATTATTCAGGTCCAAAAAATTTGAATTCAAAATTGTCCAAATTTGAAAAATTGAATCTGAAATTATTCAATTCTGACTACTCTCAATTTGAAATCATCCAATTAAGCTGATTAATTTAATTATGTCATTGTTGCTTTTATTTCGAAACATACACTAATTCTGGACCCTTTTGATCAATAATTTCAATTTTAAGAGTCTCAATTTGAAATTGCTAAAGTCTGAACGTCTTCAATTTGTAAACTGGCTTATTAGGGTGGGTCGAAAATAACCAATTTCAGAAATCGTAAACAATACCATGTCCAAAATTAGTGCATTGGGACCCCCATGAAGTGGACTGAATGTGGAATCGATCGATTTAAATCTAGGTAATGTGCGCGAGCAAAATAGGTTAAAAAAATTATTTTATGAAGAGTTTTTAAGTTTTTTTTTATTTCAATTTTTATAAACATTTTTTTGGGGTTGCCCAGAGTCTTCTCAATTTTGGTCAGATTTTAAGATACTATTCTGCAAGAGATGATCATGTTTTAATATACCCATATTTTTAACTTTTATTTTTCGCACCTTAAAACATCAAAAAACATTTTTTGTTATTTGAGGACTTTCTTCGGATCAAAATTAACTCGGAAAAAATTCAAGTAAATAATTCCATTATGCATAGATTTCAATATTTTTAAAATTTGCAGTGTTTCCAGTTTTGAACCCCTATATATCTTGAATTTTTGATGAGTTCATTTTGATCCCAAGAAAGTTTTCACATGCAAAAAAAAATTTTTTTTGATGTTCTTATGGGTGCGAAAAAAAAAAGTTAAAAATAAGGGTATATTAAAATATGATTATCTCTTGCAGAATGGTATCTCAAAATCTGGCAAAAATTGAGAATACTCTAGGCAACCCCAAAAATGTAAAAAAAATTGAAATAACAAAAAACTTTAAAACTCTTCATAAAATAATTTTTTTAAACCTAATTTGCTCGCGCGCGTTACCTAGATTTTAATCGATCGATTCCACATTCAGTATACTTCATGGGGGTCCCAAAGCACAACTTTTAGGCATGGTATTGTTTTCGATTTCTGAAATTGGTTATATTCGACCCACCCTATTAATTATGAAAGTCGATTACTTCAATAAAAAAGTAATTAATTCTTCCCGTTTCTAATTCAAAATTGTTTAATTCAAATGCTGCCAATTTCCATTTAATAAGTTTTCACCGCTTCAAGCTTAAATTGCCATACATTGAGACTAAATCTGACATTCTACCAGTTTGAACAATTTAAATCGCAAATTTTCTTTTGATACTTAAATTTAAAATTGTTTCAGCAATAAATTAAGGCTTTCGCTTTAAAATTGTACAGTTTGAAATGATTTAAATTTTAAACCAAATAATTTTATACAGTTAACTTTTTTAAATTCGCAAATAAAAATGATTAAGGTTTAGAAGCTTTCAATTTGAAATCATCCCATTATACTAATTAATGCAATTATAATTTTATTTTACTGAACGCGTATTTAATCAATTTTAGTAAAGAAACATTTATGCTTCCCGGAAAATTAAAAAAATGATTTTTGATCAACTATTTAGTCTATCGACTGAAAATAGCGTACTATAGGGACCAAATCTTGAAAATAAGGGACTTTAGGGACTTCAGCTGAATCTAGGGTACAATAAGGGATGTAGAGATCGATCTATGTCTATATGAGGCCTGCTATTTTCTTGTAGTCTACTTTTTATCTAGAAAGTTGTTCTTCAATGTGTATAACTGACACTAATATGTCAATTCTTTGAATAAAGTTGCCGAAGAAAGCAGGTTATATTTGATAAAAATCGTCTTTTCTCCCCTCTAGTGAGGTCGTTAGTCACGCTTTCGGTGTCTGACAAGGGAAATAAAATTGTACAAATAGGGTCGTGGTGAGTGCAGGTTCTTTGCACACTGCTGCCTCATTGTGTCCTCACTGGGTCAGCATGATTGGTTCTTAGCGGGCCATTCGTCGTTCTGGTTCTTTACGTTCTAGCAGTTCTAGTCTTCTTTCAATTCTTCAATATTTTATATACTCGGTGGAAAATAGATCTGCGGAATTCTATCCTCTGTCAACATCAGAACGGGGCACTACTTATGTTTACTTTGGAATTACCAGCAGATAACTTCCACTTCGCGAACTAAGTTCCAATTCAATTTCACTTCTAGTAGGTTCAATGATTTGTCCTAAATTTTCCCAGATTCCTGATTCAACAAAAACGAAGCACGGTGGCTACTCTTTAAGAAAACAATTCCTGGTCATTTCACTGTTATCAACAACTTCACCCGGTTATTGAAAAATATCGAATTCAAGCCTTCAGAACTGAAAATTAAAATTTAAAGGTTCTTAATTAAATCATATTAAAACGGAAGCTTTCAATAATGTATAATTTGAACGATGAAGGCTTAAAATTATTGCTTTCTCAAAAAAGTGTATGCAGAAAAATATTCCTGGATCAAAGGCGAATCGACTGATCTATAATATTCGAACCGTTACATAAAAATACATTTTTATGACACATGCATAATTTCAGCCCTTTTCGACACCTATGGAGCGGGGCTAAAGCTATACTTTTTACTCCCTAGGGTCGAAAAGTGCCGTCAGAGATGAATAATGAAAATTATACATCTATGAGCTCGCATTTTACGAGTATCAGCCCACTCACCGTAAAAACTGTGAGGAAACTTTGGTTGCAGATAATAGCATTTCGCCGTTATTTATAAAAAATTTACCATATATAACTGATCAAATTAAAGTAAATTATCCAAAATTGTCATAAATTTCCGGAAATTTTTAAAAATGAATTTCGGATAATTTATGGTAAGTTACCATATTCACCGGTAAAATTACCATAAAAGACCAACAATTTTCATAAATTTCCGAAAATTTTTTTAAATGAATTTTGGGTAATTCATGCTAAGTTACCATATTTACCGGTAAAATTACCTT
>CAKNWW010321933.1:10072-22411 GCA_932074435.1 Andricus kollari | reverse complement strand
AACTATTTTATTTTTTAGTTGAAAATTCATGAATTTTGTTGAAAGTCTGTCTTATTGGTAGAAATTCAACCTAATTAGTTGAAATTTCATCTTTTTGATTAAAAATTCATTTCATTGGTTAAAACTTCGTTTTTTTAGATTGAAAATTTATTTTTTAAACTGAGAAATTAACTATTCTATTTATTGATTGAAAATACTTTTTTTTTAGTTGAATATTCGTGTAATTTTTTGATTTGTCTGTTTTGTTGAAGTATTTGGTTCAAAACTCATTTTTGTTGATTCAAGTTTCATCACATTCGTTCAAAGTTCATTTCCCTGATTAAAAATTTACGTATCAAATTCTTTTTTTAAAGTTTATTTTATTTGGTCGGAAATAAATTTTTTACTAAAAATGTAACTGTTCTATTTTGGTTAAAAAGTTATGTCGTTGGTGATAACGTCTTTTAATTGATCTTTTTAGTTGGAAATTCGCGTAGTTTGTTGAAAATTGGTCTTCTTAGGTACAAAATTCATCGTTTAGACTGAAAATTCCATTGTTGACATGATTTAAAATTCCTTTTTTAAGTTGAATATTCATGATTTTATTTAAAAAATTGATTTCATTTGTTGAAAATTTACCTATTGTGTTAAATTTTCATTACTTTTAGTTGGAAATTCATTTTCTTAACTGATAATATAACTATTCCATTTTTTCTTGGAAATTTATCTTTTTAAGCTAAAAATGATTTTATTTTGTGTAGAATTTGTCTTTTTCAGTTAAAAATTTAATTACCTTGGTAGATAATTCATGTTTTCGGATTGACAGCTGTTCAACATTTTTCATAAGACTTTTTTCCGTCTGTTCTGATTGCGGATTTAAATAGCTTGGTCGAAGCTGAATCTTTTTATCTGAAAATGTAATTTGTCCACTTTATGTTCAAAATTGATTTTTTTGAGTTGAAAACTGAACTGTTTGGTTCAAAATTAATGTATTTTTTTATGGCTTATGTAGTTTGTTGATGACCGCTTATACAGTTCTGTATGACTGTTGCCACTAAAAGTGTTTAGAAAAAATTTAGAAACAAACTTTTTTGCATTAATATTATTGTTCTACTAGGTGTAAGGTATATCTATATCTAAAAGAAAAATTTGAAACGATCAGCGAAAATGAAAAATTGGGCAAGGAAAAATCAGAGAAAGTCAGAAAATGTTGAAATTGGGATTTTATAGCTACCCTGGATATAGTAGGATAATAAAATATAGTTACGCACATACTGAGGACAATTTCCTTATAGAGAGGATCCTTTAAAAGCTCAAACATACAACTTGTTAGAGTCATCGGGGTAATTACAGTTAAGTCGCGTGCAAGTGGAGAATTTCGACGAATATGTGATGTAGTTGGAGCAGAAAGTAGAGATAAACGAATGGAGGAAGGGAAGTCCTAACAGCGACCTAATCGTTCTGGCAGCTTGAAATAATTGATTACTTCCGAGTGGAGCATTTTCGGTATGAAATCAGCGGCTTACAAACCGACACTGCTAACGAGATTAGAAGACCTGTTTAACTTGGATGGGAAAACTTGGCAGTGTTTGCTTGAAAGTGAAAACAGTAATGAAGAAATGCTTTGTTTCCCATTAATAAATCCACAAATGGTAAATATTTCCTATTTTAGATTATAAAATTACTTTACAACATTAAAGGCTTTTTAACATTGTCATGATGAGAATTATGTTAATTATTTTGATAGTGCTTTGGTTCTATATTTAATTCCTTTTTCGTCAATCGTCACCCTCAACTATTCTCTCAACATTTCTGCTCAAGCCTGAATTTAGTCGTTCTCTCTTGACCACACATGAACCTTTCGTAGCTTGCCTTTGTATTTAAACTCCCACAGTCGACCCTTGGGTACAACCGCTTAAATTCATAAAAGCTACGAAATGCAGTGTGAATTTGCGACATGCTAAATATAATTCTTGTCCGTTTCTGAAGAGGATTATAGCAACTGAGAGTACTAGAAATACCTGCGAATTTTAAACCAAGTCCTCCGAGGGTCTGATCAGTTTGCACTTCATTTATGTTAAAACTTATCACAATATCGTTAATGTTTGGAATTGCGTTGTGAGATTATTGCAACAGTAATCAGTATTCGTAATTCGGAAAATAAGTTTATTAGAAAGACTGAGACAGGGGCATATAATGTTTTCAAATTTTCTTATAAAAAATTAATTAGAAAAAAATCACTATGGGAAAGCTTAGCCAATCTTTTAACTTTTTTCGTTTAAAAGCTGTTGATAAAATCCTTCATTTCGTTTACTAAAATATATTTTCCAGAAACATTTTCGAAGTACCTTTTTCACATATCTCTTTAGAGAATAGGTCATCATCTTTAGTAGAAAAGTTAGATATGAAATCACTTTTATAATTGAACAGTTGTAAAATATCATACATGAACTCTCAACTGGAATCCCTGCAATAGGAAAAAATACCAGAACTCTTCAATATATGTTCTTTAAATCAAACCGTAGATCACTGTCATTTTCTTATCACGGAAGGTGCAAAAGGTTCGTCAGATGCATTTTTCAAAAACCTAACCAAACTGAATTGACAGGAAGGCATATTTGACCATGTTCGTCAATTATAATTTTTGAGTCGTTTCAGTGATTCCAATCTAACTAACCAATGTTCAGAATGGCCTACTATTGCTGAACTATTCTTGAGAAAAATGTTCTGATTAAAAATGTACTTTAATAAATATAAATGAAAAATGGAAGAGCAGTGACAACCTTTGAAAATTTATTATTCATAACATCTTAACAAAATATCGTCGACTTTTGCTGAATATTGTTCCAGATGCAATAAAAAAGGTTTGAGAATATTTTTTTTTGTCAAATTGTGATCAATTCAAATGGCCTAATCCACAAAGTGGCTTATTCTTCCATAGTTTTCCTAATTACCTTGAATACCTTCAACTGCTTGCAACTCTTTAAAAATATTAAGGATTCAATTTGAATTTTTTCTAATTTGACCGTTTCAAAATTTAGGAATTTATTTATTAGTGTACTTTTGTATGCTTTCGTTGGAAGTACTTCACATTTGAACTTTTCCAATATCAATTACACCTAATTGAAACAGTTTAATTTCAAAGGTTTCAAAGGACCCCGCGCAAGGTCTACGGAAAAGGCCGTTTCTGTGAAATCTGCTCATTACGACTTGAAGCATCATAAACTCGAACTTTCAAGCCACTTGACCGAAAGGCCTTTTCCATACATTTTGTGTGGAGTCTTTTTCAATTATGCACTATGAAAGTTTTACACTTGTACATAGTACTTTTGGAAGGATGCAGTTTCAAAATTGCGAGTATTTAAAAAAAATGTTAATTTTAAGGGCTTTCGGATACAAATTTTTTTAATGAGGGCCTTGATGTTTTATGTGTCTGAAAATATATCAGAACACACGTGTAAAAATACAACATCATTAAATTATTCTATGAAAAAAATTAATATTGCCTCTACTTAAATTTATAACGCTGCAATTTAAATCGTGACATTTTCATTTAAACTCTTATGGTTATGTTGAGTTTCACAGTAAAATTAAAATAAAAAATTTTTAAGTAAAATTACCAATTGCTTTTACATGCTTTCAATGAAATACATGAACTCTGGATGGCCAAAAATTCACAGTTGGATACTATTGCGAATTCACATTGAGATATGTATATTTTGGTGCAAATGAACCGTGGGTTATACTTCCGGAAGGATCACCCAAGAACACTGACTTGATACATGGTCTAGGGGTTACTTTTACACCTTAGTCAAAAGTCCCAAAATTATTTTTGGCACCGATTAATGAAACTGCGGTTTTAAACCCATTTTGTAAAAAATACTCTTTTTTAAACCTCGAAAAATAATTATCTAAGATAAAAATATAATGAATAAAAGTTGTATATTGCATCAAAACATATATTTTGCATCTTTTCAGTTTATAATTACAATTTTTTGAGAAAAGCGACAAAGTGCATTTTTAGATTTTTTACAAAAAATTCTGATACTAGTATCCAAAAATCTTTGAGTTGGATGTAGCCCACATCCCCTTCATCCACTCACACCAAACCTCTTTCTCAGAAGACCCGGAGTTGATCGTACAACTTTAATGATTTTTTTCTGTCAATATTTTCTTTGGTCCTTGGAAAAGAAGTTTGGGGTGAGTGGGGGAAGGAATGTGGGCCACATCCCTCTTGCCCTTCAGAATATGTGTCAACTCATTCATCTTCCCTTTTGAAGATCTACCTATCCAAATTAATTAATATTTCACAAAATTCAATACATTTTTTAGATTTTAGAGATTTTAAATACTAATAAGTGAATTTCTATTAATCTGTGCCAAAAATCCATTTTGACTTTTAAATGGGATGTGAAAGCAACCCTCAAGCCAAGTAGCAAGTCAATATTCTGGTGTGACTTTTCAGAAGCATACGCAAATTCTGCTACTGATGTTAATGAAAATACATATTTTCGGGAAGCCGTTACACATTTTTAATTTTTTGGAAGAGGTTATCGCTCGTCAGTTAATAATTTGTCGATATACACCCTTTCGCGAAAGTCACGGGGACTCCCACGACTGATGGTAGCTAGGATACGCGACACCCCTTTTGGTATTCTCTGTCACTCTGTTCTCTCATATTCACCAACGATCTCACTTTCTCCCTCTTTTCCTCTCTCTTGTCGGCCTCGACGTACGCTGATGTATGATTTAATGCTGGTTTCGAGAGTCGACCAAGCAGAGAGTGGAGCAAGAGTAGAGGAGCGAAAGGGTGGTGTTGCCGGGACGGGTATAAGGGTTTTCACGGTGTAGTGTTGCAGTGAGCTCATTAATTTACTAGCGAACGCCAAAGGGTGGCTTAACGAGGCGCTAGGTTCCATTTTATTAGGCAAAATTGAAGACGGGCTCGACAACCTACCTCGTCCCCTCTTTTCCGCCCCCTCCTTTCATACTCTTCTCTGTTTCTGAGGTTCAATTCAATCCTGATAAATAAAGCAGTTTTCTGGAGCAGAAGATTGCGATTTAATTCATTTTGAATTTAGAACAAATAAAAATTTAATACTTGATGTTTAAAATATAGATTTTTAACTACAGGGCAACGGAACCAATTATCGAGGGGGATCCTATTGTGCGAGGTCAAAGATAAAATTCTTTCTATTTTCACTATTTTGGCTCGTACGCTTAATTGTTTTGATTCGGAAGCTTAACTGAGACTCATTTACTGACTTCTACTAAAAAAATATCATCTTTAAGTTTCAAGTTAGAAGAAATCAACTGTTAGATAGATAAATGGTCCCACTTCGGCAATCGGTTCTATTACCCTATCTTACAAGGAAATCAGTAATTTATTTTTAAACTGTAAGTGTAAAATTTTTTAAATGAATGTGATTAAAATATTGATAAAACCGGTTGCCTTCATTTTTACTGAGGAAACATTGCATTAACTAGTTTAAAAAAACCTAATTACATCTCATCACTGGTAAATATTCAGTTACAACCACTACCAATTAAATTTAATGTTATCGTAGGCAAAATCTCATTTATATTCTTTTTTTAATCAGAACGTTTGCCTTTGAAACGTAACTAGAATTCTTTTGCAACTTAAAACAAACAAACAAAATATATATATGTAATAGACAAATATACGGAAAGAATCATAAAGCTAATTTGAGATGTAGGTGGTAATTATAATAAATGGAACAAACGTGAAAAATGTTTTTCCTTCCATAATAACCGGAAAGGTAAATTGTTTTGAGAAAAGAAGAACAATCATTAAATACGAGTTTTTACTCCCCAGTAAAATGTTTGCAGCTACCGTAACCATTAAACGTAGAACTGCCTGAGATTGCCATAAAAAATGCAAGTAATGTAACGGATTTCATTATGAGGAATATTAACCTTAATTACTTTTTCGAAACTGTACGAGCAACTGATTTTAAAAATTATTTTTTCCTCCGCATACGTGTAAGCAATTGAATCAATAAACTAAATAAGTGGGTGAAATCTGGTTTACGGAATTCTGTTTAATCAATTAATTTTCTGAATGCATTATAAATTGAAGGCATAAAGAAACCGATCTAGGCTGAGATTAACGTCGAGGACGTATCGAGATGACGAGATCATGTTGTAGCAGAATTAGTGAACGAACCAACAAACGTTGGCGAGAGTTACTGGAAATAGGTTAGTTTACTCAATCCGCTTGCTCATCGACTCACAATCGAAAAACGATCGAGTCTAGCAAGGTAGAGCTTGCAACCGGCAATCTTGTATCTCAACGCCCTCCACTCTCTTCCTCTCTCCGCCCTCTTCCTACTTTCTTTTGCCAAAATAACGCTTCTGCGTGGAATTAGAGGGTGAAAGTTTTCCGTTGCTCCTTACACAGACTTTCTACTCCTCTTCGTGCTCGACGTGGAGCATCTAATAAATATTAACAAGAACCGCGGTGAAATGATAATCCACGGAACTTCTCTGAGAAAGAGAGCGCGAGAGAGACTTATAAATGCAGAAGCCTTGAAGAAGCTCGGGATAGAAAAAGACACACAAAGAGGGCGAGAGAGAAAGAAAATGAGGCTCGTGGACGGAAAAATTTTCCTACTAGATGATAAACCAACCGAGGAATGAGGGCGTTCAAGGTGTGATATGAAAGGCGATCTAAATTATTTTTTAATCCTTTTCCGTTGAGGGAATGCTTCGAATTTACCCTCGCTTAACTATCACTCAGACCTTCAAATAAGGGGTGAATATCTGTGGCGTTTTGCCGGAAGATGATTGACGTTTTCTGTATTATTTTAACAAAATTAATATAGCACATATTCGTACCTGGCTATACCAGCAGCGGTTGTCGTATACTACTTGAAGCTTAATTGAATCAGTTCAAATTCTTCTGAATGCTCTTTATTTATCATTACTTATTTAGGACAAACTTAGCGTCTAAAGCAACTCAACACGTGTACTTAAACTAACACTTGTTAGATGTTTTATCCAGAAAAAGAAGAATTTCACCCCCTAAATACGACACTGATTTCACCGGACCTTGCATTAGTCGCACTCGATATTTTGCCCGTTTTATTTCTGCAACCCTACTCCAGGTTCCTACAATCGTCTCATCAGATCTCTTTTGCCTTTTTACGACGTCCTTCCCAACGACCCCTCGCTACCCCCGGGCCTAGTCGAGCTTGTCGCTCACGGAAATGGAATTTCCGAGTGGAATCGCGGCAAAAATTGATTCGCTTAACCCGTTCATTGTGCTCGCCAGATCTGACAAGCCTGCCATCCGCTTGAGGCGGAGGTGGAACCGAAGGGTCGAAACTCCACGTGATGGCTCTGTAGAGGGCAAGGGCAGTACAGGACAGGGCTATTCTAAGGGCTCGAGATTACAAGCCATTGTTCTATGGCACCCTTTGTCTCAGCTTCACTCCCTCACCCCCACATTTCCACCCCATCGCCCCCCAAAATCCCTCATCCTTTCTCACTGCAGGACCTACAAAACCTACCGAACCCTCGTCCTTCTTTGTGTTTTTAATTCGCAACTTTGTAACCAGTTCGCCGTCGCTGCCGAAAATCTCCCACTCATCGCGCCACCCTCAGTCGAACCTCTGGGGATGGGAAAGGATGGTGGCCTTCGTCAACGCTTAACCCACGTCAGACCCTTTGAGTATACTGCGGAATCTCGGTTTCGAGTTTTACGTTGAATGCGCCTTCTTTTTTGTGTGACGCTCTGTTGTATTTTTGCACAGTTTGTAGTCATGACGGTATAGCCGGCTGTTTTACGTGGACGCGTCGTAAAAAGATATTGCAGTCAGGAATTTAATTTCTCAGCGAGGTTTTTATCCTTATGCATGTACAAAGGGTCATTTGACCAGGTTTTATTGCATTGCAGTTTCACATGAGTTCTACTTTTGATTGCATTTAGTAAACAGATTTTTGTATTTTCGATGAGTTTATGCAGGTTGGAATTTGCATGCTGCGAGATTGAATATTTGAGATTGAAAAAGTTTGCACGTTTGTTAAGGGAAGTTGGTTTTTGTTAGAGAAAGAGAATTAATGGAGCTAGTAAAGTTTTCAAAATTTAATTCGCTTTATTGTGAAACGGTTTATTCAATTGTTGGTTGATGATAAGGTCGTTCATTGTAGTTATATAGTCGAACTGTTTCCGTTAATGAAAAAGTTTAACGAATGTGAATAAAGTTCAACCTTTTAATCCCTGAACGTGAATTGGAAAACTTAGTTTGTAAATAATAAAAGTGGATCAATATTTGATCGTGATGATATTTTCAAAAAATATCATTTCGATTACTTTCTCTATTATATTATGCATATGAAATTTAGTACCCAGTCAAAATTAATTTATTACACTTTGGAAAGAAAACTGCGATTAACCTAAAACTATTTAAGCGACTTAACTTTTCTCCAACTAATAATGCAAGGATCTTGCTTTTAAGTTTCTCGAAAAACTTCCAAGCTGTTTCCCTTCGATATTAAAAAAAATATCTATATTTTTCCTTTCATATTATTTGAGAGAAATTTACAGCTGTTGAAGTTGCTTACTACTTCCTTAAAGTACAGAAAAGTTCTAAACAATTTAAGTACCAGAGTGAGTAAACAATAATGGCGATTAAACACTTCGCTGGAAAGTTCGCTAAAAGGTTTAAATGCTGCCTAACTTAAGTCGGCCATACTCTAAAACGAGCAGGCAAAATACGAAATTTCCTTTCTTCTCTTATAATTCGATATTTTCATTTCAATCATTTTTTAAAATTATAATGTTATTATTAAAATCATTGAACAAAGATTTGTTAACTTATAAGATTCTTTTTGAAATTCTAGAGCACTTAGAGCATCATCTGGTACATTATTGAGTTTTTTATGTCAACTTAACTAAAAGAGAATAACGTCTGCAGTTCGTTTCACAATAGTAACTTTTTAAAGCGAAGGCTCAAGTAGAAAAGCTGTATTGAAGAAAAATACATTGTATTGGCAAGGAGTGAAGTAAGACTCGAAATCGAATAAAATTTCGATGCTTCGATCGCCGCTCGCCGGTAACAGGAGAAGGTACTACGAACACTTTTTTCCCGAGAGGATTACGGAAGGACTCTGGACGACTTTGAAGTCGTTCTAAGAACACAAGCCCGCCAGTCTTTCTCCATCCCCGGTGCCATCGCTGGTAGTAAAATGACGGTTCGGAGTAAAGTAAAGTGGATTCACTCGGGTGCAATATTGGAAACTTTTAGTAAATGTAAACTGTTTCGTGCTCTAACAGATACATTCCGGCGCTAACCTTGGGCGCCTATCCTCTTTCAACTACTGAAACTGCAACCGATTCCCCTTCCACGTATATCTGTGAAATCGCCTCGTTAAATATCTACGACTTCACGTAGCAACCTTTTTTATTTCTTTGTTGCTCTGTGTCGAGTTGACGCAGCTTAACTGCTTTCGACTGATATCACTGTTGTTACTTAAGTTGTCAAAGAAACCCTTAAACTCCTTAAGATGTACGACTGCAATGTACCGAGAAAGCTCAAGTCCTTCGCTTCAGAAAGTGAGGAAAAGTGCTTAAAACGGTTTAATATAAACTATAAAAGAAGGGTTTATAAGCTGCCTTACCGGATGGACGTATTTCATATATAGATTGGTTTCCATTTATCTTCTTTGCCCTTTCTTCATCATTTGTGAACCGAATCGAAAGATATTGAGGGCAATATTTTTGTTGGTTTAACCACAGAATATGGGTATTATATAAACAACAAAACATGTGATTGAATCAACCAATTTTTTTGGTTCTTGCAGTATTTCGTTCATTCAACTAAAAAATGTGGTTGGGTCAAATATTTTCTTGAATCAACCCGAATTTGTTTGATCCAGATAAACCCCATTTAAAAATTGTTCCTTTTCGAAGCTATAAAGAACACCAAAAATTAAACGCATAGAAAATGTAAAATATAGAAGCCAGGTTAAAATTCAATATCCTTCTACTTGAAAAACAATTGATTGACAAAGGGTTTTTATTTGGTGTGATTTTAAAATTGAAAACCTTTCCCTCTTAATTCTGTTCATCATCGAAGAGATTTTAATAATTCAAAGTCAGAATCAACCATATTATGTTGGTGTTATCGAACTTACATTCCTTAATTACCATAATATGACGATTTTTCCTATTATATGTACAGGAGATACCAGCCTAGATACCAACTAGATATACCACAGGATTGAGTTATCATCGAATTAACATTCATTAATTGCCAAGACTGGACAATTTTTCGATGATATCGTAGATAACAGCCTAAATAATTTTGGTTAGACACTTGTCGTCTTTTTTATATCAACAATTTCCGTTGTCATCGAAGATATTATAACTTTTCATAATCTGGATATACCTCCGGATGAAATTATTATCGAATTAACACTTCTCAATTACCATGACTGGACGATTGTTTCGATCTTATAAAGTCTAGGTAGGACTGCAAACTAGATAGCTAAGATATAAAAACCGTCTATCTCCTGCAGACAGAAAATTTGGGAGAGAAATCTATCACCATTTGCTAAACATTCTAGCAGTCATGCTCAAACATCGTATCTCCTATCATTGGTTTGCTTGTGACAGTTAAATTTCCTAGGTACTGTACCTATAATTTGCCTGCAAGAATATCTGTTCAATACAGCTAACTATTTAGGAAGACGACATCCAGCGATACTTTCTAGCTGGGATAGCAAAAATTCCAGGTAATACACCTGAACATTTTTTTCAGTGTATAAAAAAGAACACACTTATAAACAACTTTTTTCCATCTTCAAAGAGATTTGTCCTTTGCAAAGTCAAGATATACCATAGGATGCATAGATTACCGTGACTGGGCAATTTTTTGATGATAGCGTATACAAAAACCAGACTCATAGGTTTAGACACTTGCCGTCTTTTGTATATCGAAAATAAAATTCTTATAGGCAATTTTTATCCATCATTGAAGAGACTTGACTTTTTTAAAGTCGAGATATAGGATAGAATTAATTTTCCTAAGTTACGAAGACTGGACGATCTTTCGATTATATCTTAGGTAACAAGCACAATAATTTTTGAAAATACTAAGTATCTTTTTTCTATTAAAAAGCGCAATCTTATTAACAATTCTCTTAATGATCGAAGAGATTTGACCTCTTTAAAGTCGAGACATATCACTCCTCCATTACCAAGACTGGGCGATTTATTCGATTATATCGTAGGTGACAGCCTATGTGATTTTTTGTAGACACTCGACGTCTTTTGTATATTGAAAAGGACACTCTTATAAACAATTTTATTCATTATCGAAAAGAATTTTAACTTTTCGAAGTTGAGATAAAATGCCACACAAGATTGTTATTAAGTTCAGAGTTTTTAGATTAATGGAACGATTGTAATCGCATCAACTGCTAAGATCATTAGCGACAGTACTACAGGTTTCATTATAACTTAAGGGTATCTGTAAGGTAGTATACTAATGAAGAAAAGTAAAACTTTTTGCAAATACGTCCGCCAGTCTGGCTTCTTGCTTTAGGAATCGAACCTGCTCCAGCATTGGTAGCAAGGCTTCCGTGTTGGAAAACAACCCAATCACAATATCATTTAAATCACGATGAAGAGTCCACATTATATGTTTTAACTCTAATCATTACATATGTTTACTTTTTAGTAATGCTTATTTATTTACAGGGGTATTGAAATAAACTTTGATTACGTGAATGAAAATCTGTGAGATGTATGGAATGCAGATACATGCATTTAATCTTCGTCCAACTTCACAATCAATTTTTATACAGTTTTGACTGTGCTTCGAACTTTATGCGGCTTAATAGTGATATAATTACTCTATATTGTTTGAAAATGAATCCAATGTCGTAAATACTCAAGCTAAAAAATGCAGTCATATAGCAGATATGACCGTCTGTTTTATTGACAATAATTCAATTCTGAGAACCCTCACAATAACTAAATGTTACTATTAGTATATCCTTCTTTTTTGTTTTGAAGGGAAATTTTAAAATACTTTGATTTTGTAAAGACTGAAGTTGATATTGTAGCCATATCTGTTACTTCCTAATACCGCTTCGAAAGGTACTACTTTCGAATAAAATCACTGCAATTTGTAAAGTCAATTATCATTTTAAACTCTATGGGTTGCCTTTTATATTTTGAGCCTAATAATGGAAAGACAATAATTGATCATCGGAAATGGCTTTATTGTTTTTTAAAGTATTCTCCCTGAAACTCAACACACATTTGCATGCGCTTGAATCAATTTTCGAAACATTTTTTCCACTCCGATTAAGGCACCTCCGAAACATGCA
>CAKNWW010321932.1:0-10329 GCA_932074435.1 Andricus kollari | reverse complement strand
ACTGAAAAGTAGGCTTAACAATACCTGAAATAGGAGCAAAAGGTTTGTCAAACACACCCATTTTATGAGTTTCAGTACTCGTATTATACTAATAACTTGAGAAAATTTCCATAGAGATGCGGTTATTTTTGGCGCCAAATTTGTCTATGGGCATGGAAACTATAATTACCACGAAATCTGTTGCATTTATGTGTCTAATATGAGGTGTAATTAGCTTGAGTTAAAAATAAATGTGGAAATTTGTGAAAATTGAAAAAAAGTATAATCATTTACATAGGTAAACACATTTTTTAATATTTTCAAAATTAGTTTAAATCACTTACCTTATGATTGCTTTTTGGAAAACTTTGCTATAAGCAAACATTTTTCTAAGCGAATTAAGCTTCTTCTTCTTGCCTTATATTAGTCGGCTGCCGAGCAAACTGGTCAAGACGTGCACTTCAAAAATCAGATAACAATCGTAAGTGTAATAAACTTCCAATGAAGACCGAAGTGGAACTCAAGCATCACAGTTTCAGCATGAAAGCAGGTAAAATTTAACTGGCCAATCAGATTTGAGCTTTGGTCAAGTTAACCATTTCCGTCGAGAATATATAATAAAAATTGCATAATAAGGGAACCAATAGTTTTTTGTTGTAAATAAAAAATTGATTTGATTATAATAATTTTTTTCTCAATAGAACAGACTTTTTAACTTTAATAAAAGTTTATGCGATTGGATTCCAATAATGAACCAATAATAGAAATGAACCATTTATATAGGTCCGCCCAGAACTTGAATAGTTAAAATATAATATATATATATATATAATAAATTGTTATAAGGCCGTAACAACTATTAACTTTCATAAATCTAAGACATGTATATAAATTTTTAGTTCATCAGGGGAAATCAAGTTTCACTAACATACATTCTAAACTAGAATACTGAATATTTAAAACTTTTATCATAACAGTTAAAACTTTCTTAACAATTTTGGAAAATTCTTTTAAGGTATTATACATTAACGATTCATTTAGGCCGACTTATACCTGAAACGCAGATTCAATACGGGGTGCTTGAAACTTCAGGCACCTGAACAGGCTTTCAATTCAGGGTATTGAATTTACAAACCTGTTCTTATACCTCAATACTTGCATTGAAAATGAAAGAACAGTTTCTCAACTTTAAATTTTACTCGTAATTATACAAAATAAATCTGAAATTTACTATACTTTTCTATTAACTTGCATTTCACTAAAGTGTGTCTTGAATTTCAGGAAAATTTGTAACTGAAATTTAAGAACATTTTTAAGAGTGGCAGCAATAAGTTGGTAGACCAATAGTCCTTCTGGGATTTCCTTTGATTGAAGATTGATGTAATAATCACCCCCAGAAAAATATCAAAATCATCAATCGTCAAGTCATAACCATTTCTACGAGTACTTTCAATAATGTAATTCTTCAAATCAATAGAAATGAAAAGTTCAAATAACTCTACGAATGAAGAATTACAAATCAGCTGCTTTCTTTTATCGGGTAACCAATTTTCATTTTCAGGATAATGATTGTATATTTTTTCTTCGGTGGCCCATTTATAGATATAGTCTGGCTCTAATTTTGATTGACTCTCTTCATATTTATTTAGAACATGTGAATAACTCACCGATGGAATATCATTCTGCGAGTTCCGATAATCTTCTGATTCAGAATCAGATTCAGAAGAGCTGGAGTCATCATCCTGAAGAATAACTAAAGCGTTAGAATTGCCATTTTCTCGCTCTTCAATTTCAATATTTTGTAGGTGAACAGATATTTTTCGACGCTTGGCTAACGAATTCGACATTTTCTAAGTAGCACGGCGAACAGTTCCCGTACCAAATTCTGCTATACTTACGAAAGTATCCAATTAAACTCACAATAGTATCAAATAAAACTCAAAAAAAATGTATTTAAAAATATTTTTTTGTGTAGTGGTCATCACTTTGGATTCTTTTGGAGAGTGAAAGTTTCGGAAGTGTTTACTCGAACTTTTTCATTATTTAAACCATTACATTTTCAAGTTAACGTCTCGAGGACAAGTTTTCTGTACTTTAAACGTTAAATCTTACATGTTGTGAAAGTGAAAGATTGACATAAACAAAAATTTTTTTTTTAAAAGCCCATGTTTAAAAAAAAAATCATAGACAGTTTTTGACAGTTAAATGTTCAAAAAAACCTGTTCACAAATTCTGAAAGTTTATTAAATTTTACGTCGAAAACGCTTATTTTTATATTTTCCACAATTCATTTTCATAGAAAATACAAGCGTGGAAATCCGTTGTGAAAATTTGTCCAGTTGGGACTTAATGGGTTAAAATAAAAGATTTAGAAAATTACAAAACATAATTGCATAAATTGTCAAATGAAAATTGAATGCACTGTATTACATATATTAAAGATAATAAACAATAATTATTGAACGTGATTGAAATCTTTATAGACAAACTGTGTTCTAAAAAACTATTTTTATTTAACAAAAGTTTAAAAAACGTTTACTTTAAATTGAAGTATATATATTAAAGTTATGATAAAATTATATTCATTATAATATGTATAGTGAATCTATGTATTATATTTTTAATATTCCAGAATATCAAATTTCAACACAAATGATTTATTTAATTCATTTTAATTATTTAGGAAATGCGTAAATAATAATTAATCCTAATTTAATAATTATTTAAAATAATAAAAAGTAATTATTTCGTAGCATAATCGCAAGTATAATTATACAAGCTTTATTATTTACAGTACTTTCTTCACACATGAAACACTTTTGGTTATTAAAAATTATTCATGTTTTATTGAAATAAATATCACGTTGGAATGAATTGAAATTCATATCCGACATAAAAAAATTCAACTTTCAGAGAGCTCAGTGTTTTGAGGCGACGGGGTGAAGTTACAGCAAGATATTATTAAGGTATATCAAAAGTTCGAGACCCGGCGTATGTTCAAGGTTTGCGGAAACTCATTTTTTGTGTATTTAAAATTTTTTATATTTTAAAATAACTGCAAAATCTATATATTTATTTGATGAAAAATAATTATATTATGTTATTATTAATTCTTTTTTATCAAAATACACGATCTGTCTAGAAATGCAACAGTACAGCGTAACGAAATTTTTCTACAAGGAAGATGTCGTTTCGTGCAGGAGTGAGTTAATGCAAAAAAAATGTTGATAATGTAGAAACCATTCAACTGGTACGTGACCTTAACATTTTCGCATTCTGATCTCAGTGAGACGGTATTGGTTTTATATGAAAATTGAGTTTTGCGGATTGCATCAAATTTTAACGTTTTCGGATTGGCTGATTAGGAAAAAATGTATTTTGGATCGATCTCTGTCTGTCGTTATCGTTGTCATTAGCTATCTATTTTTGACCAACGATTCTGGTTTTACGCATCGAAAATCATTTTTAAAAAATTTCATTTTTCAGTAAAACTACAAGATATATGGAAAAAATGTTCAGAAGTAAAATGGTTTAACTCTAAAAGATCAACAAATTGTCTCAAAACCATTTTTTTAGCAAAGGCATATTTTTCGTTTTATTCGTGAAAAATCTTATTTACATTAAAAATTTCATTTTGCAGTCAAACTATGGAAGATACGGCAAAAATGAAAAAACAGTAATTGTTCACCTAAAAAATATGTACAAAATTTTTGTCAACAATTTTTTGATAGGACGCGTATTTTTGTTTTAATCGTAAAAAATAACCCTAAAAAAAATTAAATTTATTTGTAGAAAGACGACTCTAGATACAACAAAATGATGATTAACAAAATTGTGTGCCTAAATTATATCTACAAGTTTTCTCAAAACAATTATTGATAGGACGCGTAATTTTTGTTTTAATCGTGAAAAATATCCATAAAAATAATCAAATTAAATTTTAGAGAAAACGACACAAGGTGCAGTAAAATGTTTAGTAACAACATTATTCGCCTAAGTTAGATCTGAAAATTTGCTTGTGACTTTTTTATAGGAGGCGGACTTTTCTTTAATTTTAAAATCATGACAACGAAAATATGTTACTTTCAATATCAATGCACATTATGAATTGTAATAATATAAATTTTTCGCAATAATACATTTTTCAGGGCAGCTGCGAATAAGTATTAATGCCAATAAAACAACAAACATAAGAGTAATCATGAAAATTAAAATTTGTATTTTATTTTGCAATAGCTGAAGAAGCAGTCCCGGACCGGGGTACATACATTAATGTGATAATATATGAGTGTACTTACACCGTACGCTAGTTGCTAGCTTAAACTGCTTATGTGGGGATGAGCGTAGCTGATGCTCTCTTCCTCTCATGCGCCAAGGTTACGTCTCAGTTACGCTTATCCCCACTCTGCCCCCACTTAAGCAGTTTAAGCCAGCGAATAGCGCACGGTGTAAGAAGGTTCTATAATAATAAAATGTAATACATAAAATATATTGTAATTATAATAATATACATGTGATATGATAGAATTCAACTTCATATAGAAAAGTTCGACTTTCGGAAAAATTGTAATAGAGTGCGAAGCTTTTACAAAAGATAATTCACAATAACCAAATTACAGTTGTCGATGGTTTGGCTTTTAATTTTGAAAAAAATGTGCACATATGTGAGGGAAGTACAAGGACTGAGCATGTAGCGCAAGGTAAATACATTATCGAGGCAAGGCGCGAGGTCGAACAGACGCGCGCCCTAGGCGCGCTCAAACTTACGAACGAAGCAAGCCGCGCGCCCAGCGTGCGATCAAAGTCTGCACGCACAGCGGACATATGTTTTTGTTAATAATCACGTGATACAAACGACATCTATTATTCTAAGTATACACCGTACATATCAACACACAAATTCTCCATCGTTACAAGGTATTCTATTTTTTTGGGAAACATTTATTTCTTATTATAAATCGCATTATCATTATTTTTCTTTTTTACTCCATCCTTCATGAATCACAGAGGCGGACAAGACGTGTACAAATTTTTCCTACACGTCAGGATTTCAAGATATCCTAACCTAAAAGTGAAAAAATTGCAATTTTCAGTCGTATTTGAAACAATATAACGCAAGTAGCCATTTTTTTCTTAAAACTGCTCCTGCCATCGTGTAGTACTCTCTTTTGCCTTTCATTTCCATTTTCGATCATCCCGAACCGACACTTTTTTTAAAGACATGGCACATTAACAATTTTAGTTTCACACTGAAAAACTAGCTAAGATCCGTTGTCTTGAATTTAAAAAATCTGAGCTTCAATTCGGATTTAGCAAACTCAAAAACTTCAAACACAAATACTTTGTCAATCGAATAACACAATTGTATTCATTTTCTTCGCCTCCTTTGCTAGGTTTTCAGTGTGAAACTGAAATGGGTAATGTGTAAAACTGTTAATGTTTGTCATATTCCGAAATCCTGACATATGGGAAAAATTTGGACAACGGATTCGTTTTTAGGCCATCAAAATCCTTCAGTCCGGTCTTTGAGTACAAACAAAGTTAATTTTTGTCGGCCTGTGATATCAATTCATTTTTGGGTTTCACGACAGTTAATGCCGTAATTCTCTCAACTCTTCTTGTGCTCTCGGCTCTTGTGGTCTGCGCTCCTTTATTCTTAGAATGCTCCTCACGGATCGGAAAAATTGAGTATTCAATCCCGCATAAACGATGGGATTGTAGCAAATCGATGATTTTGCCAAAATTGTTGGCACAATCGTTACCTCAGGCGAGAGTTTCATCTACAACAGTATTCAGTCATTTGATTTGTTTTGTGTGTGCAATAATACATGAAAATATAATGTAAAACATGAAGACATTAATTATTAAGTAAATTTAAATATCATATATGTAAATGAATCGCACATGACATGAAACAAAATATCATCATTACCAATACAGTCTTTTATTTGAAAACGGCTCTTACTGCTAAAAGGATATAACATTTCATTTAAAGATATGAAATTAAAATATTTATTTTAACGTTCTTTTATCTTGTTACTCAATATTTCATATTCCGAAAAGATGAGGATTAGTTGAGAAAATACAATATTATTAAGTGTAATATTGTTTTAGTATAATTGTTTATCTATACGAACATTGAAATACTGTGATCCTAGAGATACAATAGCGTATGGAGTCCAAGCAGACAGAAATGCCAAAATCATTAGAGCTACCATTTTCGTGACTCTAATCTCGTGTCCTCGTTTTGAACCTGAAATTATGAGATTTTATTTCCAAATTATTTATGAAAGGGTCACTTAAGCAATCACTTAGTTAAAAAAAATACACTCTTTATTTATTCTTGATCACATTATTACTTTATTAATCGGCAAACATGTTTTCTTTTCTTTTTAAAGTTCCAAACTCTCTCGTTTTTAAGAGAATTTGCTTAATAAAGTGTAAAGTAGAAAAGTATTCTTCATTGCAGATTCTTTTTAATATTCTAGAATTCTCACCAACTCTTCTCCTTGTAGCCCTCAAGGTAAGGACAATTGAACCATAACTGCCTCCAATCACAAGAATCGGAATAAAAAATCCAAATGCAAAAAGATATGCTATGTAGCTCTCAATGTGTGTTGTAGGATCATGCGTTTCCCAGGATACACTGCAAGATATGTTTTCCGATTGTGGTCCATAACTGCCCCAGCCCAATAAGGGTGGCACTGATAGCGTTAAAGCATAAATCCATACAGACAATGCCAAAAGACAGGAGTTTCTATTAAAACAAAAATTAAAGGATTTATTAAAGGTATTATCAGCATAAAGTAACCTTGTTAAGCATTTTTTCAAATTGGGCATATAGATTCATTAAAGTGCTATCTAATGGTATTTGATGTTAAAAAGAACTTGACTGTTAAGAAGTTTAATTAGCTAACTGAAATTTAAGTGAGCAGCTTATGCACGTAAACCCTATACTATAGGAGATCGAAAATGCCATACAGTTTACCTTATTTATTCTTTACTTATTTTCAAAACATTCTAGCCTGAGCAAAAGTTATATTTTTTTAATTTTTAATTTTTAATTAGCAGTAAATACAACAAACTGTACATAAAATATTGTCATCGTTTTCGTACCCATAAGGATTTTTTTAAATTCTCAAAACAAAAATTTTTGACGTCTTACGACCCCCTGGGACAATTTTTTATTTCTATCAGTCTTCAGAGTTTTTTATTTCTAATAACACGTAGTAACTTTTCAGCACTAGCCCCAACTGATCCCCAAACGTATGTATTACCTTAAATTTATTACACAAATTTTGAGCGCCACATTTGTTGAATTTTATCCTGTTTAGCGCTATCATATTAAATCAATACGTTATACAAATCTTGTAAATATACGCTTAAAGAATTATATGTACAAAATTTTGAAAGAAAACCATTATCATCACATTTTTTATAAATATGAAATACCTTGACTCATTTAAGTGCACTTGAAGACAGAAATCGGGGTTTGATAATTTGTCCGCTGGATATTATTTCATACCACCACCCTCATTACACTCCAAAATTTTTTTCAAGCATCCTGTCACAGCAGTATATTATAAATCATAACTTTGAAATGCAAAGTTTTGAAAAGTACCGAATTTCGGAGTTAATTTGAAATGATCCACTTAACTGTTTTTTGTATAAATGGAAAAATGTCAGTGTTGCATTTGGAAGCAAGGTGTTACTTGTAATGAAATTACCATTACCATTACTTTGTAAAGTAGCTACAATGAAAATTAGTACGTATTATCCTCTGAAGAAGTCGTGAGCTCAACATTGATTGTAGTCGTAACAGGAGAATCCATTGAGAGTGGTGTCCCTTAAATGACACTTATTCCAATTCAAATTTCAGACTCCATTGACAGGTAAATCATGGAGACCAAGAGCGGCAGAGGGTCGAGTAGGAAGTCCTTGGTACCGATACTGGGATCGATTTATAAAGTGCATTGGTCCCACGCTATCCCCACTTATTAGCTGATAGCGCGCTATCGATCGTATGATCGAATGATTTCGTGAATCATCCCTTCGTTCCACCTGCTTGTCCACTTTTGAGTCAGAGGCGTATCAATATAAATATTCGCCGGCAGCTTTATTATTTAATTCTAAATATGATAATAGAACGGTCCGTCTCAACCTGTATACTCACATTAAATTTCTACTATTCAGGGCAAATTTTGGAAAGAGTTCCACATGTACGTTGCACTTTGATCATAAAAAGCAATTCAATCGACGAATTCTAGATTATTACTTCAATTGCGAATATTTGATAAGATTTAAAGAAATAAAAGACTACGAGTTTTCAAGCACGCCGTTATACCGACCTGTATATTATAGTTTATATACAGTGTACAGCTATTCATATTTTAATGTATATCAAATTTCAACTATCGTGTTTGCAAATGACTTCATATATATACAGGGTGTCCCAGTACTCAAGGTACATTTTTATATTTTTGAATTCCTCATAAAAAATGGAGTTGAAAATACTAATAAAAATGTGTTGCAAAGTTAATAATTGATGATTAATTAACAATTAAAGATTAACCAATGGGAAGCATGCGTTAGATGGACGACAATCCTTGTGTCACTGATGAAAGTGTGTGCGTAAAAGAGGAATTTTAAATTTGCAGGAGGTTGTGAATATCAATGGTGCAATTTCACACGGCAACTTAGAAAATATATTTTCCTTTAGAATACTCGTCGAATCACTGAAAAGGTCTTGTTTGATGACCAACTCTTATCCATTTTTTTAAAAGACGCCAAAAGTCAGCAAAGTTGGGTATTATTGAAACTTCTCCTTGCTTTCTAAAAATAATGCCTAACTTTCAGTTGCATGATTGAAATTTATGTTTTAAAAATTTTTTCGGTAGTTTTTCGATGATGGGAATTGATGTTTTAAAAATATTTTGGGTAGTTTTTCAAAGAGAGGAGACAACAGACGAAGTCTCTATTTGAAGACAAACCCTTACAATTTAATTAAAAAGAGGACAAATGCAACCCAGGTTGGAAATTATTTACACTTTTCACAATTTTCAGAAAATAAAGTATTACTTCCGGTAGCATGGTCGAAATTGGTGAGTTCAAAGTTATTTGGGTATTTTTATACTTGGGTTATAATTTGGGTAGTTATTTGGGTAGATTATACTATTTTTCAAGCAAATTTTTCATATGTACAGTTTTTACTAGTTAACAATAACATAAAATTAGAAATTAACAAAAACAAATTTTTGCAAATTTTACGTCTAAATTTTGGAAAAAGTTAAATACGTCGAAGCTGAAATTTCTGCTGCTTGAATGAAAGAAATATGTTATAATTTTTCTTTTCAGCTGAAAAAAATTGCCCAAAATAACTACCCAAATTATAACCCAAGTATAAAGAATACCCAAATAACTTTGAATTCATTAATTTCGACCATGCTACCGGAAGTAATACATTATTTTCTGAAAATGATGAAAAGTGTAAATAATTTCCAAACTCGGTTGCATTTGTCCTCTTTTTAATTAAATTGTAAGGGTTTATCTTCTAATCGAGACTTCGTCTGTTATCTCCTCTGTTTGAAGAACTACCCAAAATATTTTTAAAACATCAATTCCCATCATGCCACCGGAAGCAATTCATTATTTTCTGAAAATCATAAGAATTGGAAATAATTGTTAACCTTGCAGGCATCTGCCCTAATCTTGAAAATAGGCAACAATTTCCAGTCAAAATAAGACCTTCTTTCTTGTCTTTCCTCATCGAAAAACTACCGACAAAATATTTAAAACATAAATTTCAATCATGCAACTGAAAGTTAGGCATTATTTTTAGAAAGCAAGGACTTTTGGCGTCTTTTAAAAAAATGGATAAGAGTTCTCATCAAAGAAGACCTTTTCAGTGATTCGACGAGTATTCTAAAGGAAAAGATATTTTCTAAGATTTAATATCTCTTCGCTCAGTTGCCGTGAGAATTTGCACCATTGATATTCACAACCTCCTGCAAATTTAAAATTCCTCTTTTACGCACACACCCTCATCAGTGACACAAGGATTGTCGTCCATCTAACGCATGCTCCTCATTGGTTAATTTTCAATTGTTAATTACTCATTAATTATTAACTTTACAACAAATTTTTATTAGTATTTTCAGCTCCATTTTTTATGAGGAATTCAAAAATATAAAAATGTACCTTGAGTACTGGGACACCCTGTATATTAGGGTCGTCCGAAATAACGTATTTTCGAATTTTTACAATCCAATACTAGAAATTGAATCTTCATAGTGGAAAAACTCTTGTGTATTTTTTTCAGATTTTTAAAATAATAATTGAGCGAGCGCATTG
>CAKNWW010321927.1:10908-23625 GCA_932074435.1 Andricus kollari | reverse complement strand
CCCCCCCCCCTCCCCCTCTGTTATGACCAACCTCTCATCTTCTTCCTCTGTCTATTTCCTTATTGTTCTCCATCCTCCTTCTTCTCCTGTACACGCATACTACATCCACAATAATTTTTTCTAAGTTTATTCTTCTATCCATTGTTCCATCCTTTTCTTCTATATACTCTCCCTTTTCTTCCTCTACCACCAGTTCCTTTCTTACCCCTGACATGCTCTTTTCTCGCTGCTTGCATCTTCCACTCATATTCTTTCGGTAATATTATTTTCATGCCTTTTCACTCCTTCTCATCTACGCACGTCTCACTCATCATTATCACATCCCACTTCTGCAATCCCCAAAATCCTTTGTCCTTGTTTTTTAATCCTGATACGTTCCAGAACGCTACTTTCACGTCGCTCTTTTTGCATTTCTCACCTTTCTTCCTCCCATTCAAGTCCTCTTGTCGTTTTAAAACCCACCCGTGATACTCGCATTCCCCTTTTCCTCTCTCTTGTCTTCTTCATACACTGCCCGTTTCCTGCCCTCTCTCAGATCATCTATTTTATTGTCCCAAATCCATAAATCTCCGTTTACCCATATCCTATCCCTCCCAAACCTAACCCTATTATATTTACTCCTCTCAGTCCACGCCTTTCGCTCGATTCTCCACTTTCTTCTCCTTTCCCGACACGTCAGATCTTCGATTCTTTCATTGCTTCCTTTCAATAACTTCTTCTCCATAAATCCCTACTTATCCTCCTCACTCCCTAATTTCACTAAAAACGTACATTCGTTCTCCTCTTCCTTCCCTCCTAGCCTTCTTATCCCTTCCACTCTGACTTGCGCGCCGATGTCTCTCATCAGCTTTCCAATCTCTTCCTTTTTTCACTGTCCACTTTCAAACCCTTCACTATTATATTCTTTTTCCTTTACGCTCTCTCTCGCTCTCTCTCTCTCTCTGTCTCTCTCTCTCTCTCTTTCCCTTCCATTCTTCTTTCAACCTCAATCAGTCTTAAGCGCCGCCTTTCATTCTGTTCATGCATAACTTCTCACACTCTCGCTTCTTCCAAACTCCCTTTCTCTTCCACCTTATGCTCATTCCTTAGTTCTAGTTTGCTCACTCTCTCTTCTAGCAATTTCATATCCCTTTTTCTATCCACCTCATTCTCTCATAATTTCGGTTAATAAGTGGAGAAAAATCTCATTTAAGAACCTCTCTTGCTCGCGTTATAATTTGAACTCCTTACAAGTAACTATAATTTTCATGTATGTTTACTGATTCATAATTTGAACTTTAAAACCGATCTCACTATGAATATCTCTTTCTAAACAAGTGTCTCACTCTCACACACAGTGCAAAAATGACAAGTAGAAACTGAAGGTGATGTGCTACGTGAACTGTTTATTGATCACGTTGTGATTGAAATACAAGATTTACAATTCGTGTATAATTAAAACAATTAATCGTCATTAAAGTAAATAGAGGTGAAAATGGATGCTCTTTTAGCTGGACACGAAGCAGCTATTGAATCCTTAGAAAAGATTCTACCTAGCTTCATGAAATTAGAGAAAGAAGGTGTCACTTTAGCTGTCGCAGAAGGAAGATTTAACGATTTTAAAGCAAAATTGGAGCCTTTGTCAACAACAACATCGAAAGATTATTGTCGAAGCGGTAAAAATAGATAAGTCTCAGAATACTTATTTTTCTAAAGATGTGTTTAAGAAGGCAGAGCTAATCTTTTTCAAAGCTTATGATCTTTTTGTTGAAATAATCGTACAGTTCAAAGCCTCAAATAGTACTTTAGATTCAGCTACAATGAAAGATATTAACATTTCGTATGATTCTTGTTTCTCTATGAAGTTGAAAGATATAGAGCTGTCAACATTCTCTGGTGATTATCTTGAATGGCAAAACTTCATTGATTTGCTGGAATCAGTTGTCGACAATAACGAAAGGTATTCTAACGTTCAGAAATTGTATTATTTAAAATCTAGCTTGACTGGCGAAGCTGCACAAGTAATTAAATATATTGCAGTTACTGATAGAAATTATTCTAGTGCTTTAGATTCACTTAAAGAAGGTTATGAAAATAAGCGAGTCAATATAAATGCATATTTACATTCCTTTATTTCTCTTACGCCTATAAAAAATGAAACAGTGAAGGATTTGAAGCAACTTCGTGACACAACAAATGAAGCTATGTTAGCCTTAAAAAATGTAGGTCGCCTAGTAAAATATTGGGACAACATTCTAGTATTTCTTATAGTCAAAAAACTGTACAAATCCTCGCTAACTGAATGGGAAACATATGCAGCTGATCTTTCTGAAGTTCCATCTTATAAGGACCTTGCAAGGTCAAAATGTATCAAGGCTTTGATACATTTTTGTCTATTAGAATTCGTACTTTAGAAGCATTTCAAATGACAAAAGATAACAATTTCAGTGGTTCACAGTCGAATTCTAATCAAAGTAAATCACATCAAACTAATATTTAAAACAATAACAATAATTCAGGGACACTGAAGTGTATCTTATGTCATTTGAATCACGCCCTATATCAATGTGCTCAATTTAAAGTTCAACCTGTCTCTAAAAGAATGGAGATTGCTCGTGAGCATCGTTGTTGTTTCAATTGTTTAAGAAAAGGGCATATGCCTTATGTCTTATAATTTGGCGACTAAAGAAGCGCATTCTTCGAATTCAAATAGTTCAAATGCGCATTCTAATTTGACACCAAGTACATCTACTGCTAATTCTAATACTAAAACGCATCATGCTACTAGTCAAACCGCCATGTTACCGACAGCTAGAATTAAAATTCGTTGTAGTAATGGTAGAGAATTTATTGTTCGCGCTTTATTAGATCAAGGCTCTCAATCAAGTATTCTCACTGAATCGATGGCTCAAACTTAACGTGCGCAACGCTATCCTATGTAGACAATAGTAACAGGAATGTATGATGTCTATATCGGAATAGCAAAATCGCGAATCAATTTAACTGCCTTTCCTTATAATAAAGATAGTCCAGGCACCTTGCTCTCCATGTTGGTATTACCAAATGTCACTAAATATGTGCCACCTCGGGTAACAAATTTTCCGATGGAATATCGCTCTGACCTTGAGCTAGCAGACCTTGAACCTTTTTGTACAAACAATAAAATCGATCTTGTTATCGGAGCTGATTATTATGGCTCAATTTTGCTACCTGGTCTTATACAAGGACCTTCTAATGACTTTACCATCCAATCAACAATATTTGGTTCGATTATTTCAGGTCCTTTGAAGAATTTCACTTTTTCAGTGAACACTATAACTGCAATGCATACTTGTGTTGCTAATAGAAGATCTTGAGAAAGATCTTACTCGTTTCTGGGAACTAGAAAAAGTTCCTGGAAAAATTCATCTCACAAAAAATGAGCAACAATGTGAAGAATATATTGGCGACACACATAGTCGCAATCCAGATGGTAGATACGTCGTGCGTCTCCCATTTAAGAAGGATAATCAAGAAGCTTTTGGTGAATCGTTTCATATTGCAAAAGCTATGATGTTCAGGATTGAACGTCGGTTAAAAGATAATCCAGAATTAGAGCTCGAATACAATAAATTCCTAAAGGAATATGAACAATTAGAACATATGCGAGAAATTAAAAATCCTTTCGAAAACAAAGATTCTAATTTAAAGCCGGTATATTTACCGCATCATCCCGTAATCCAGGAATCAAGTAGTGCTACCCGCGTCCGCGTAGTTCTCAATGCTTCATCCCCTACATCGTCTGAAAAATCACTTAATGACCAGTTAGAGGTAGGCCCGATCTTCAAGCTGACATTACATGTATCATTCTTCGAAGTCAGTCGTATCGATTTGTATTGGTAGCCGATGTCTGTAAAATGTTTCGACAGATATTAGTTGATCCTCGTGATATAGACTTCCAACGTATCTTACATAGACGTGATCCGTCTCAAAATATTTCTCATTTTCAACTTCTTACCGTAACTTATGGTACAGCCTCAGCCCCTTATTTAGCCAACTGCGTTTAAAAACAATTAGCTGAAGATGAAGGATCTAAATATCCTTTAGCAAAAGAAATCCTAGAACGTGATTTTTATGTTGACGACGTACTGTTTGGAGCAGATAACTTAAATTCTGCCGTTCTTAAGGTCGTTGAGTTGGATAAACTTCTCGCTAGTGGAGGTTTTTGCCTTCAAAAATGGGCTTCTAATGAACCCAGAATACTAAACAACTCACACGTTCTCTCAGGTAATAAGACGATCAGTTTCTCACAAGAAGAAACTGAAAGTAGAGCAGTTCTAGGTTTGCACTGAAATGCCAAAAAAGATACTTTTCAATTTAAAATCACAACAATAGATCCTCTAGTAGCAACTAAAAGAATATTACTTTCAATTATCACGATATTGTACGATCTTTGGGATGGGTAACCCCTATAGTTCTCGTGGCCAAGATCTTGATGAAAGAACTCGGGCTGCGTAAACTACAGTGGGATACAAAATTAGCCGATGATCTTCTGGATCAATGGAAGAACTATTACTTGAACCTTCCGTTGCTACAGGATCTAAAGATTGTTCGCTGGACAGAACAAATGTCAAATAAAACAGTCTGTGAGCTACACGGATTTGCTGACGCTTCCATGAAAGGATATGGAGCAATGGTATACTTGAGAATTTTACGAGACCTTGATGATCCGCATATTACGCTTGTTATAGCTAAATCTAAAGTAACCTTATCAATTACCGTTCCAATTCCTCGTCTAGAACTTTGTGCTGCCGTCTTTCTATTAAAATTAATTCAAAAAGTAGAGAGAGACCTTAATCTAGATAATGTTCCGATATATAGATGGACAGACTCTTCAACTGTTTTGGCGTGGCTTAAAAAAGAACCGTTAACCTGGCCCACCTTTGTCGCCAATCGGGTTGCGGAGATACAAAGTAAAAGTCCGACTATAAAATGGAATTATGTTCCTATCGCCGAAAATCCAGCAGATTCTGCATCAAGAGGTCTCTCTCCGTCGGAAATTCTTGACAATAAGTTAGGGTGGTATGGACCGAATTGGTTGAAATGTCACTCTATCAAATGGCCTACATTAACGCCAGACCCTCCATCTACCGAAGATCTCAAGGAGCCAATAACAACTAAAGTTCATACTTGTGTAGCAGATTTTCCCGTTTTTCACTCAGTAAATTACCGCAAAAAAATTTTTTTTGGACAAAACTGTTGAGAGTCACGGTATATTGTAGTCGTTTTATTTATATTCTCTACAAAAAACTCCTTACTAAGAAAGATAATAATTTGTCAAGCCCACTTAAATTTAAACTTCGAAAAATATTAACGGCTGAACCTAATTATCTTTCACAAGCTAGACTTTACTGGCTAAAAGAAACTCAGAATACTGAATTTAAAGAGGAAAAACAAGCTCTTATTAAAAAAGATGAAATTCCAAAAATAAGCTCATTGAAAACGCTCAACCTTTGATGCAAAACATCTGGTGATTTTACCCAAAGGTCGTATCTCAGAATTGATCGCTACTCAAGCTCATCTAAGAGCACTTCATGGAGGATCTCAATTAATGTTATATTTATTGAGACAAAATTTTTGGATAATGGGTGCTCGAAATCTCGTTCGAAATCTTATAAAAAATTCAAAGTGAGACAAGGTAAAGGCCGCGGTTATCAATCACAAAAATGTTATGTTGCACTATTCGTATGTCTCGCCGTCAGAGCAATACGTTTGGAATTAGTCAGTGACTATACCACAGAAAGTTTTCTAGCAGCCTTCAAACGTTTCGTCTCACGTCGTGGTTTACCCTGTGACTTGTATGGTGATAATGGAACTAATTTTCAAGGAGCTGATCGCGAATTACAACGCTCCTTTAAGATAGTAGTTGCGGATGAAAACATCAAACATTTTCTAGAAAAGGATTCCATCAAATGGCACTTTATGCTTCCTTCAGCCCCACACTTTGAAGTTTTCTGGGAGGCTGGAGTAAAAAGTTTCAAAACGCATTTTAAGCGCATTGCTCACAATCTTACTCTTACGTTCGAAGAGCTAACTACTGTTCTATGTCAGATAGAAGGTTGTCTAAATTCTAGACCAATAGCAGTAAATTCAAGTGATTCCGACGATTTCTCCTATCTTTCTTCAGGACATTTTCTAACTGGAGGTCCACTGGTTTCTATTCCTGAACCTTCTGTTCTAGAACTTAAGGAAAAGCTTGTTCTCTGATGGCAAACTACTCAACGTGTGACTGAACACTTTTGGAAACGTTGGTATGTTGAGTATTATCAAAAATTACGACAAAGATATAAATGGCAAAAGGTAAAAGTTAATATCAACATTGGAGACATGGTGCTTATGATGCTCCCAAATATTCCACCTTCTAAATGGCCCTTAGGGAGAATAACTGAATGCTTTCCCGGTAAAAACAATCGAGTAAGAGTAGTCACTGTAGTCAATTAAAATTTATCATCGTATAGAAAAATGTAGGTATTCGACGCTTACTTATGTTTTTTTTAAAATTATTATTTAAATTCAATTATTATTTTCTGGAAGCCTTTCGTTCCAAATTTAAAATCGGAACGAGGCGAGCGGCATGTTGTGGCTCCTTATATGAATTCGTGCCAGTTTGAAGGAATTTATAATTATCACGTGGTCGAACCCTTGACCCTCGCGTCGATTGATAAATACACGAAACATGCATGAGATCTCCCATTTCACCAGTCTTAGCAGATTTAGTTATGCAAAATTTGGAATCTACTGTCATAAAAAATTTAGATTTTTCCATATGTACATCTTTCAGATACGTCGACGAAACCGTTGACAATTTGTTCATAGCGCCGGTTTCCGGTGAGAGTATTTTTTTAAGTACCCATATATTTGTTTAAATTACCCATGAAACGACTTGCCTCAACATCAGTGGAAATTGTTCCAAAATAACGCAGGAATACAAAATATTTTCGGGAGTGGAACCAAAGGGAATATTTCTTTGCAAGTGCGCTGATCACGAATTCGTGACCTCAATGGCCCCTGCACGTCAAAATCAAGGTAATTTAAAGGTCAACTTCGTTAATTCGAGAGCTATCATCTTTTTGACGTCAGATTCTGAAAAAGCGAAAAATTTTACGTTCGAATATATTTTTACCCACGGGATCGAGTGACCTCTAGAGGTCACATGAAGGTCAAAAGCATTGTTTAGAATTTCTGAACCTAGTAGCTTCTCATGGTTCGCTAATATCAAGGTAATGATCCTTTCAAAATACGTTTTCGGGTGTGCTGATCACGAATATGTGACACGTCAGGATCAAGGTCATTTGAAGGTCGACTTTGTTAATTCGAGAAATATCATCTTTTAGACCTCAGACCTTCAAATGACCTTGATCCTGACGTGTAGGGAACATAGGGGCCATGGATTAGTGATCAGCGCACCCGAAAACTTATTTCGAAAGAATCATTACCTTGATATTAGCAAACCATGACAAGCAACTAGGTTCAGAAATTCTAAACAATGTTTTTGACATTCATTTGACCTCTAGAGGTCATATATTCAAAACATATATATAACATATGTTCCCTTTGGTTCCACTCCCGAAAATATTTCGTAGTCCTGCGTTATTTTCGAAGAATTTCCACTGATGTTGAGGCAAGTCGTTTCACGGTTAATTAAAAAAAGTATATGGGTATTTATGAAAATTCTCACCGGAAATATGAAATATAAGAAAATTTATTTTAATTGTCAATTATTCCGACAATATACTTTTTTTACGAGGAGTTTCTACAAACGGATCTCAGTGGTCAATCAGGACGGTCTCGACATGACGTTTACCTGGAGAAATTGAATGTAATTCGCCTTGTTGTCTTCCGGGCTTCCCTTTAGCAAGTATGCATTTGATACCAGATTTAATTTGAATTTTAATATAATTTTTTATCTGCGGAAAATAATGAAAGTCTCGTATGCGTGCTACCGTTCTTTCGACTCCACCATGAGCTCGTAGATCATGATTACGTATTAAGACAGTTTTTCGCATTGCGCACGGTACTACGTACTATTTTCTTTCTGTACCATTTTATTTTTCGACGCGATACAACATTCCATGTCGTACCACAAAATCTTTCACTTCTCCCTTTTCTGCCTTAGTACGCTCTGTTTCGCTTTTACTTAAAATCTTAATCTTCTCAAGAACATCAGAATCTGATCGCTGAAACATGAGCCACTCACCTTCGCGCGTTTGAATTATAAGTACAGCATTTTCGTCGATTACATAACTTGGAGCAACGACGAGTGTTTGCGACAACGCATCCACACGAGCCATTTGCATGCCGCTTCTATGACGAATAGATAGATCAACGGTTGGCATTCAGTGATGATAATAAATTTTATTACGTCTAAAAATTGGCCTAAACGCATTATTGAACATATTATCGCCATTAATTCAAGCTTGCTAGAGTGATACGCAGCCTCGGCCTCCACAATTCTTCGACTGACAGCGTATACTAGTCGTAAGTAATTATTATTACTTCGCAAAAGAATTCCACAAATTCGCGTGAGGATGCGTCCGTGTGAAGCTCCGTAATTATGGCTGACGGACTATAAATCATCAAAAGATCTCACCTCATGCACGTTTTTCAGTTGTATACAATTTTCAATCGCTTCCGTTTTGGCATCGCTAGGTTGAATTCCATCTCTTCCTAACCTATATCCGAGAACTTCGACCGATTTCTTCCCGAAACGACACTTAGCAAGATTTAAAGTAAGTCCGGCTTCTTTCAATAAGTCGTGGACGATTAGTAATTCTCGGATTGAATGGTCCCACGATCTGGCTAGAATGCACGTATCATCAAAAAAATTAGAGGCAATTTCGCCCTGTGCTCGACCTAACACCTTTTTCATTAATTTAGCGAAAAAGAATGGTGCATTTGTCAAGCCAAAATTAACTCTCTCAAATTGTCCTGTCTGATATTCCGTAATGCACGCGGTCTTGACTTTGGCATCTTCTGATAGCGGAATTTACAAAAACCCGCTTGTTAGGTCTAGTGTGATGAAAAATTCTGCTTCTGACAAGTATTTTAGGGCATCGACAAAATTTGGCATTAGATAATTAACTGAGACATTTTTCGCGTTCAGCGCTCGATAGTCAACTGCCATTCTGCCCGTTCCATCTTTTTTTCATACAAGAAAGGCAGCCCTGCTGGAAGTAAATGGATAGTCTCTATCCGTTTAAATCATTTTCTACCTCTAAGATTGAAGTGGAAAGAAACGATATATCCATCATCATCCCGTATCGTTCCGTTCGATCCTTTTCTATCTTTCTTTCAATCTAAAATCAACTCTATTCTTTTGAATCCCAATCTTCCTATCCATGCCTATTCGCCACTTATCCACATGTATCCTTTTCTTTCCACTCTCTATCCCTATCCTAGTGTTTCTATCCAAATGAATCCTTCGCTTATCCACGGCTATCTTTTTCTATCCGCTACGCAATCCAAAATCTTGTCTATTTTTTTCAATCCCTATCTTCTTATATAATTGAATCCTTTTCTATCTTTTCTAAAATCTAAGATAGTCATATCTTCTTGAATCCCAGTCTTTCTAACCAAATGTATCCACAGCGTATCCGCCTCTGTCCTTTTCTATCCATTATGCAATACAAAATTTTGTCTATCTTTTTCAATCCCTACCTTCTTATCTGATTGAAACTTTTTCTCTGTTTTTCTAACTATCGGTCAGCCTTAACCTTATGCATCCCACGCTTCCTATCGACATGGATCCTTCGCTTATCCGTCTTCTTATCTAAGTGAATCCATTTCTATCTTTTCTGAATTATGAGATAGCCCTATCTTCTTGAATACCAGTCTTTCTATGTAAATGAATCATCTGCTTATCCATCTCTATCCTTTTCCATCCATTAGGTAATCTCAAATGTTGTCTATCTTTTTTAATCCCTGTCTTCCTATCCAAGTTAATCCATTTCTATCACTTCTGAAATATAAGATTGCCTAATCTTCTTGGATCCCGGTCTTTCTATCCAAATGTATCCTCGGCTTATTCATCTCTATCATTTTCTATCCATTAGAAAATCGCAAATTTTGTGTACCTTTTTCAATCCATGTCTTCCTATCGAAGCGAATCCATTTCTATCTTTTTTGAAATATAAGATAGCCCTATCTTCTTGAATCCCAGTCTCTCTATCCTTTTCCATCTGTTAGGCAATCCAAAAAATTTTCTATCTTTTTTAATCCCTGTCTTCCTATCCAAGTGAATCGATTTTTATCTTTTCTGAAATATAAGATAACCCTATCCTTCTAAACCCCAGAATTTCTATCCAAATGTATCCGAAGTGATGGTGAATGCAAAAAATATTTCAAGTCGCTCGCACCTAGGTTTGGAGAGGTGGTGAACGACAAAGATATTCTAAGACGCTCGCGATAATAAATAAAATATAATTCTATAGAATTATATTTTATTTTATAATATTATACGTCTTTTACATCCTGTTTTTGTATAGAAATATTCCTTACATATTTTTCATGTTATTTAATTAATTTACTTTATGTCTGTCTGACTTGAAATATCTTACATGTGATGTCTGAACTCTTTGTATAGGTATATTCTTATTGATTTTTTAAATAAGTGGACTTTTTCAAATGTTTTTAATCTGTTGTTTAACAAAATTGGTTGTACCTATGAAATGCTCATCATATTAGAGTAATTTCTTTTATTTACAAACTTAATGTATTTGATTACTCAAAATTGTCACTTATCAAAACTTTTTTAAAGTTACGAAAGAGTGATTGTTTCGCACCTCCGAGAGCACCGATCACGAGGACAATTACTTTAACCGAATACTTTGGGTACAGTCGTTGCAGCTCCCTTTCATGGTCTTCTCTTGGAGAACGATGTCAGGCCTCGAGTGTGCAACGGAGACTGTTGTCCGAAAATCATAGTTCCAGAAAATTTGGCACTTCTCGTTTTGGACAATTGACTTTATCTCCCTCGAACCTCGGGTCGCGGCGAACACCGTAAGAGCGACAAGGATAGTAATAAAGCACATAAAATGCGTTCATGGTATACTAAGATGGAAATGACAACGTTCTGCCATGCGAAAATGAAACCCTCTGTACTTGAATTAAGTCCTAATGATCTGAGGCAAGAAAAAATATGCTCCTTCGACCAGGACAGTTTCTCTATATTTCTGTGAAAGTTTCCGTGTTTTTGGAAGCGAAGCTCCAAGATGGAGTCATGCATTTTCCTCACTTCTAATGTTAAAATTCAGGCCAAGGGTCTCCGCCGCCTGCTCCGTGGCTTTGTAAAGGAACGCGTGATACGTATAATCGCGGAACGGACGAATTGATATGCAAGCTCTTACGCATATGCATGATCTTACGTGTGGCGATATCAAGGGCCGTAAGCTCGTTCTTCGTTCATTGAGCCACCCCAAATGAGTAGAGTAGAATCGGGACGGCAAGCACGTTAGTCACAGATACCTTGTTCAACGCCAATAGATTTGAAGACCAAATCTGTCGAACCAAATCTGTACCTGCTTCGGAGAGACACCTACACTGATGTTACGTCCTGAATAACATTTATATCGACAAGTTCAGGGTCCTTGGGGACGCCAATAATCTTTCCTTTTTTCAGATGGATTTTGGTACAGTTGTCCAATCAAAAGTACATACCAATCTCTCCTGTGTACTTCCTGACGATATTTAAGGCACTCTGAAGTTTGTTTTTACCAGAAGCATAGATCTTCGTATTGCGAGAGATAGAAGCAGAAGTGTGATGCAAAAAAGCAGAGTATTTCAATCGCCTGAAAGACGCCATTCTGGAAGGTGACGATGTTCGTTCTCACACGATAATTTCCAGATGAGATAGTAAATCTAGTTTTCCAAAGGAACATCAATCTCTCTATGCATCTCACTATGTATGGATAAATCTTCAAGCTTTCCAACAGACAGATAATAAGTCTATGAGAGGTTGAATCGAAAGCTTTCCGGTAGTCAATCCAGGCCAGTGGCAGGACGTGCTGACGGGCTGCTGCGTCTTTGAAGACGCACCTGTCCATTAGCAGGTTCTCTCGGCAGCCTGCTACACCTTTTTCCGAGCCACGTTGTTTGTACATCTCTCTCCACACAGTCTCAATTCTTCGAATATTCAGTGTGCCCCAGACTCAAGTGTCCGGACTTATATGGTTGTATAACTATAAAAAAAAATATTTATTCCTTTTCCAAAAATCACTTGAAGTTTTAGTTTTTTAATTATAAAATATTCAAGCTGGACCAATCAGGAGCGCTTTATAAACAGTCATTTGTACGTGAGCAGGAGTCCATCGTAGTGTAGTGCCCGCTGTTCTCCCATCGCTAACCTCACCTCTGCGCTCGCTTCGATAACACTGCGTTGGACTCCTGTTCATGCAAACACGTATGTTTTTACCGCGATCCTGATTGGTCCAGACTAAATATTTCATAACTCAAAAACTAGAAGGCGGGTGCCATTCTACAAAATTGCACCCGCTGGCGGCGTTATCACAGTAACTATTCAGCTGTAACCACGTGTCACGACCATGAGATAGTTGGTTACAGTTTGCGATGGAATCAATTCGAAGATCCGGCAAAAGTTCCGTACACCGTGAGGACACGGAGCAATCCAAGGACGACCGCCTTTTTTTATCGTCCCTGCAAGTGTCTTAGCATTTCGTTGACACGCAGGGATGCTTTTCAGGC
>CAKNWW010321927.1:0-10808 GCA_932074435.1 Andricus kollari | reverse complement strand
TGCAAGTGTCTTAGCATTTCGTTGACACGCAGGGATGCTTTTCAGGCCATTAAACAGTGAAATCTTGGCACCTCCAAGAGCACCGATAATCAGGACGACTAGCTTAACGAAATATTCCAGACATAACCGTCGCAACTCTCTTATAAGGTCTTTATACCTCTCTTTCTTTTCATTCTCCTTGGCTGTGACGTTCTTATCGGCTGGTGCCTAAAATTTGTCGAGAATATGAAGATTCAGTACATGCGGCACTTCTCATTTTCAACAATTGGCTCTATTTCCCTAGGAGCGTTTGGCGGAATGGTGTCAGCGCTAATGTCGTAAGAGCTCTTCCTTTGTCCATGGAACCACTCCAAATGAATAGAGTATTACCTGGACGGCAAGCATGTTCGTCGCAGATATTTGGTTCCTCGCCGACAGTTCGGAAGACTAAATCCGTCGGATGAAACGTTCGTATCTATATGGGAGAGTATCCTTTATAGATGTCACGTCCTGAACGCGGCATTGTGGCATGCTCAGATATGTGTAGGTCTCTCCAAAGCCAACTTGTCCTATAGCGCTTCTGTCGACAAGATCAGGGTCTTTGGGGATGCCATTAAGTTCTCCTTGCTTCAAATTAACCTTGGCGCATTTTTCGAACCCTAACTCCATTCCAATCTCTTGAGTGCAATCTTTGACAACCTTTAGAGCCAGATTTAGTCGCTGTTTATTTTTAGCATACATCTTGAGATCATCCATCTAAAATACATGAGTGTCCTTAATCAGAGTCCTGCACGGGCCAACAAGCACTGCCTGGCCCGTCTCACGGACTTTCAAAAAAGATAGAATCCCACTCGTTGCCAAACAAATAAAATCAGACTGCGACTCCAGCTCGCTGCGTATGTAAAATAACCCGTCTTGGTTCCGCCCGTTGCATTTACTTATAAAAACCGCTCGTAAATGTTCTGCAGGCTTCTTGGTAAGATTCATAGAGTTAAAAAATGATTTTATTCAGTGATTATCTAGAAATTCGAAAAGAGTTGATCAAAGTGTTGTATAATATATTTTTTCTAGCATGAGGCGAATAAAATTTAGTTTTTTAAATTTCTTACACAATTCCTTTTTTTTTAAACGAAAATTTATTTTTACTTAAATTTTTATATTATTGTTATAAAAAAAGGCAAAATAAAATATTTTTGTAATTACTACCTAACCAAGCTTTCAATTCAAATATTTTAATATGATTTAATAAATGAACTATGTTTTTAAGTATCAGAGCATACTTCACAATTATTATTTACTCATATTTTGTGAATTTTATAGTCATAACCTACATACTAATTAATGACGAGATTCTATCAAGAAATCTGAATTAATTATAATCTAAATAAAATATGAAATTTAGTCACTAACGAAACCAGAAACTGGGAAAACCAAAGTTTCGGAACGTTTCAATTTGATAATTGAGAAGCAGCCGAAGAAAAGTATGGGTTACGTGCATTGAATGAAATGACCTGCAATATATTCATGACAGGGGTTAAAATCTGGGACTTCTCATTTACTCAGACATGAATGTGACAAGATTCTGGCATCATTGCCCGATGTTGTAATTCCAGCTTGTGTGAAAGCCACACAGCGGGATTTCTCGCCTTCGTTCAGGAATTAATAAATATAGGGGCTATATTAGGAAAAGTGTCTGAACAGAAGGTTCCTTCACACCCCACAAACGTATTTAGAAATATGGCTGAATTAGCAAATTCGAAGAGAGCAGAAGTTGTTCCAAGCATATTAGTAGCAATACCAGCAAGGCCACCGCAACTCGTACGAAACTTTAACCATACATTACCTCACGTCTGACTGGATTCTAAAATCTCTCCTCCTTTTTACAGCAAAGTTCCCAGGTGCAGAGCAACAACTGGGCAAAAAGTACGAGAAGAACTGATCAAAGAATTTCAAAAGCATGGCATAAATCGATCGGATATCGAGCTCATCATATTTTTTACTGATCAGGGTCCTAACTTTGTGCTGGTCTTCGTAGATACACGAGATTGAACTGCAGCTTATGTCTATTAAATAAAGTCCTGAAAAACCACTTTAACGGTCTATATTTAATAGAAAAATACTCTTAACTGTACTTATGATCCTTGATAATTGTAAATGACTGATAACCTATATGAAGAAAAGCGGACTTGTAGGTTGCCTGGAACAACAGTCAAAAACAGCAACAGTCCAACGACTCCAGATGAAATACCAGACTAACTATGCTTGTGTCGTTGCATAGCCAATATGACGATATATCTGACTTACTAATGGAGAAAAATCAAGACTAGCATTTGAATGTCATCGATGTCAATCTTTTAAAAAATCTCATAAATTTCCTACGAGTAAACACATAATGTTTAAGCATATGGCTTTAGCCTTGTTTTCGACTTTTCCTGTAGTTATTCGCGATTGCGAGGCACGAGGTTGAACCTTTCTCCTAAAAAAACCATGTGTTTTATGGAAGACCCCTTATTTGATGCAAATGTCGAGCAGAATTTCTAACAGTGTATCATATAATTCATAAATAAGATGTACTGTTTATTATATATTTGTAATCCAGCCTTTTAAAGACACAAGTATGGAGATGGAATGCGAAACAAGGCCAACTTTGCACATGGTATTGCCTGAGCACTACGGACTAATCAGGCCTCCTTCATGGAAGCAAAATTCCAGCTTGATGATCTTCACAAAATCGACACTTTTTGGTGGCCTTCTTCCCGCTAACTAAAAATGCTGTCTACTGATGATAGGAGCAAAGTTTTGATTGAGATCAGATCGTTATTAGCGGAAATCCATGCTGAGACATTAGTTTTCGACGCAGTTTTCTTCAACGGAAGAACCTCATGCGAAACTTCGTCCTTTATCCAGTTCGATGGATATTTCGTTCGGTACAAACGAACTAGACGATGAAGTAGATCGATAGATGGTGATAAAAGATCCTGAAGTTACAGACATTTTAGCGTGGTGGAAAACACATGAGCTAAAATTAAAGAAATTGTCTGTGCTAGCGAAAAGAGTACTATGTCATACGATGTTTTCCATATGAGATAGTAAATCTGATTTTCCAAAGCGGCATCAATCTCTCTATGACCTCACGATGTGTGGATGAACCTTTAAGCTTTGCAACAGACAGATGATACATCTATGGGAGTTTGAATCAACAGCTTTCCGTTAGTCAATCCAGGCCATCGATAGGTGACGCTGGTAGGATGCTGCGTCTTTGCAGACGCACCTATCGATGAGCAGGTTCTCCCGACACCCTGCTACGCCTTTCTTTGAACCGTGCTTTTCATACATCTCTCGCCATACAGTTCCGTTCGTCTGAACAATTCCATCATTTAGGATAGATGTGAAGATCTTATACAGCGTGTAGCCAAATGATTGTGGGTTGAAGGAAACTTCTTCCACCAGAAGGTTTTGATACCATCTGGTCCCGAAGCGGAATAGTTCTTCATGCCTCTTAATACATTTTTCCCCTCCTTGGTATTGATTCGTGGGCATTCCTCCTCATTTGTTATAAGGGCACTGCTCAGCTCTCTGAAGCTATTTATGTTATTTGAGTTTTCTTTCAGTAGATGCTAGATTTTGTAAACTTCTATCCAAAATGCCTCGACCTCTTCTGGTTTGGGTGGGTGGTCGACAGTAACTTGAGGGTCGTGAAAGAGACGAGATGGATCAGAGAAAAACTGTTGATTTTCGCTGACCCACCTCTCTCTCTCCGCTCTAGACTTCTCCTAGCGTCAGATAGTACTCGTATTATGTCAACAATATGCTGCCTGATGGTACTGCCTTGCCCAGCTTATCTTTATGCTCAGTTGATGCATTCGTCTTTTGGTATTATGATCAACCGTTCGTTTTTTTTTTACGATTTGCATATGTAAAAGCTCTCGCTGCATTATACACACTACAATTGATAGTCCAGAGGCCGGATTTTTCGGAAAAATGTCCACGAAGCTCGACATCCAGTTCAGCCAGATCTTTGGTCATGAGAGAAACCTGAATGCTGATGTTTCTGTGGGTCTTGAAGCATCGCTATTCCTCTGTTGGATGCCTGCTTGCGGTTGGTCTCAGTGTCGCCTCTCTTCCTCTGTTTCCGGCTTGTTCTGGCTGCGGTTGAGTCGGCGGTCCGCTTATATAACCCCTGTTTCGGAGTTCGTCGGTACGGTTTCACAGATGTTTATGCTCCTCCAAGAGTTCTCTTAAGGTTTTCCGCGCAGTATTCGAAGATTTCTTAGTGAGCAGCCCTTCGGGAAAAATATCTTCCTGAACATACGGTAAAGAATTTTTAGAAAATTGGCCTAATCGACGTGGAAAATCACACATTATTTTTTGGACGAGTCCCTACATTTAGTAGGAATCCTTCGATTCCCCAAATTGTTGGGAATATTCCCAAACTTTTGTATAAATTACCATAATTTTAGGGAAATTTCCCACAAAATTATAGGTATTATCTAATTTCCAATATTTTAGGGGATTTTCTCAAATTATTTAATGAATTTGTCACGTACGGTTAAAATAGTTTTATTTCTTTAATATTATCCCCGGTAAAAGCTGCCTAAACTTCCGAGAAACAGAGAAAGAGATAACTTCGGTCTCCTAATTGCGCGTGAGTGGGGGCCTCCCCTTAACTGCAGGAAGGTGAGAATCTCGTCTTCCCTTAAGTTTTCTGATTTTGTGGGTAGTTTCCCTCTACTCTCGAACTAAGAGTTGCTGTCCCGTGAATTGAGAAAATGGGATCCGCGGGGTGTGTCGATCCAATAATAAAATTTTCACTTCAAGAATTCCCGGTCTGGTCAATTACATCAAGAATAAAAGACGTACAAGCAATCCGGAGATCACATTCTACAATGGGTAGAATATGTTGACATGTCAGGAGAAGTATATATAATAAAAAATGGAAGGCACAACTCACCAAAGAAATTGTTCTTTAATATTACCGCTCGTCCTTGTAGGAGGAAGAATGAACGAAGGTGACCTTCCATTTTTCCTGTTACTTTCGTAAGAGCGGGCGAAGCCCTTTTTTAGTTGCGTGGATCAAGTTATCCACTCTAGTCCCTTAAGGTATTCGCGACACACATAAACACGCGCGAACACCCATGACGAATAGGACGCGAAAAGCAAAGCTAAACGCTCCGGTTACGGTCCTACCTCCCGTCTGATAGAGATCGAATTTTTACGTCCGGATCGCGAATGCGACTTACGGGCTAGGTATTACTGTTCAAAAATTTGGTTTGATCCTCGATCCCGACTTCGGACGGACTGCGATGATGACTTTCTTCTGATGTGCCTCGATAGTTCATAGTCGAGTTAAATCAGGTAGGGATTTTTGCGGAATTGCAGAATTTGGATTAGGAAGCAAGCTGTTTGCCGTGCGACTTGCAGCTATGTTTGTAGATGTGTGGAATTCATGTAGCTAAACGCCTTTGCTCGGACTTTTGCACCTGCGAGGCAGGAACCTCGTCAGCATTTTACAAAAATAAAGTGTTTCGAAGTCTTTTACATTCTTTTAGAAAAATCTTCTATTCAATTTGCATCCGAATTGATGCAGGTTGGAATTTTCAACTTAGAGTTTAGTATTTATTATTTCCAACATTACTTTTAAGCATAAGGAATTGAGCATTTTAGTGTTGCGTTATTGCTGAGCAAGCTCAAGTCACGGTGGTTTATTGTAGCCGTTAAAAACAACGTGATTATGCGCGAGAAGGAGATAGCGCTATGTAAGGCGTTAGCGAGAGACAGATCAAGTGCGGTGCCCACGCATGTGTGTGTGTGCTCGCTAGCGTGGCGAGTACAAGTGCACCTTCGTTTGTTTTATATTGCACATGATTTCCATGCCAGGGTTAAAAATCGATGACTCAATTTGATCCCCTTTCCCTTATTTCTATTTTTCTATTTAGGTTAATTTCTTCGTAACCAATTTCTTTTTTTGTGTGACTTAAACCTAGCCACGCATCTATCCACACACGCATACCCTCAAACCTTCACACGCATAGGTTTGTGCCGTTGAAAGTTTTGACATTGAATAAATAAAATTAAATATCATTCACGAATTATGTTCAGGGAATGTGGATAAACTTCTGTTTTTCAGACTCATTTCGCTTTATGGCCTCATCGTCTCACCTTACCGATTACAGAATTTTAAATTTATTATTTTCTCGAATCCAGCCTGAAAAAATTCAACTCCTTACGAGAAAGGGGATTTTTCAGTCAGAGTTTAATCTAAGAACTTTCGGCGAATATGTAAAACTGTACACGAAAACGGACCTGCTGCTTTAGCGGATGTCTTTGAAATTGTCCGAGAATAGTGACTCGAGGTTTATGGATTCGATACAGCGCACTATTACACCACTCCTGGCTTGACATGGGACACCATGCTTAAACATACAGATGTTCGATTGAAACTGCTCACTGACGTTTACATGCTGTTGATGATTGAGCAAGGCAAAAGGGGTGGAGCGAGCCAATTCTCCAAGCGATATGCTGCTGCCAACAATAAGTATATGACAGTTTTCAACGAAAATGGTGAGGTAATCTACATCATATATTTTGATGCAAACAACCTGTATGCTCGGGCAATGGGACAACCACTCCCTTACGGAGGTTTCGAGTTGGTGACGAATCTTCAAATTGTTGATTTCAATGTTCTTGACGATTCACCGATTGGTTATATACTAGAAGTAGATTTGTACTATCCACCCGAGCTTCACGATCAACACAATGATATGCAGTTCTATCCAGAACACTCGAAACCACCGGGGTGGAGAAGGAGAAGTTCCTGACTACCCTCATACCAAAACAAAAGTACGTTCTCCATTACCGGGCTCTCAAACATGCTCTAGGTAATGGATAAATATTAATTAAAATGAGAGAGTACTTAAATGTAATCAGGAAACATGGCTCAAAGGCTACATTGATTTGATTGCTACATTGAGAACAAATACTATAAATGAATTTGAAAAGAACTTGTTAAAATTTATGAGAAATGCATTTTACGGGGGAAAAACAATGGAGATCGTACGACAACGTGTGAATGTTAAACTTTTGACAAAGTTTGAGGAAAGTTATGGAGCAAAAGCCCTCATACCGAAGCCAAATTTCCATAGCCGGGCAGTTTTTAGCGATAATCTTATGGCTATAGAATTTAAAAAAAAAACAAGTATTATTTAATAAACCAATCTATATAGGGCTGACGGTGCTGCATGTATCTAAATCAGCTCCTCTTTATCCTCGGCAGTGACATCTTTTGGCCTCATACCGATTGATCGATGTTTGGTATTGTTGTACTTGGAGATCAGAGCAGGTAAAATGTCCATCCATTTGTAGTTGCCTCTCAAGCTAAATTGTGGCCACATTTTATTCTTGAGCGTGCGATGAAATCTTTCACAGATTGACGCCTTCTGATTATTATGCGTTGAGTAGAGATTGTTGGCGTATCGTTGCATAAGATTTTAAAAATTTGAATTATAAAATTCTTTGCCTGCTTCAGTGTGTAAGTTTTTTGGCAGACGACTCTACACTAGCATTGAATGCATTGCCGAAGTGACATTTGATCCATTCTTGCTTTTAACAGGAACAGCCTAGGCGTACTTGGAGAAAATATCTATAGCGCTAAGTTAATACTTATAGCCATTATGCTCACGGGTATAGGGTAACATTTCAACCAAATCTACCTTCCACACCTCATCTATACCACGCATTAGCAATGAACAACCTGGATAATTTTTACAGAAGATTTATGCAGTTCTGTGACTAGAGCCAATTTCTCGTTGTCCATTCTCAAGTTAGTTTAATCGAGCATCCGACTAAGCAATGAGTTAAATGTTACGGACTGACAAATCTCAGGGTGTCAAACTGAAAGTTTTTCAGTTTCTCGTTGATTGATTCTTCGAGTATACGTATCATCAAATTATTATTGTCAATCTCCGTTCGCATAGATGATGTGATCCAACAATAGTAGGTCCACGGCTTGCTGCAGCGATTCGATCCAGATGACGTACAAACACGTCGATGCTCATAGTGATAATGATGATATAGTGGTGAGAGTACACTCCTAATATATGATTTCAACTTCCTGCAGTTTCTCAATGATTGATATAATTTCACTGATGTGACTCGGGTTCCCTGCTGCCTGAGACGCCAGGGGTAGACGAAGGCGATGCACTAGTTCGATAGAGTCGTCCCAATAGACATTGTCAGTCTTTACCTTTTTTCTTACTAACATATACGGTGTTAGGGAACCTCCATTAGTTTGAGGATCGTCTGCGCGATTCGTTGAACATTTTTGCAATAAAGTTTTTGTACTTGATATCTCTGCTAGTTCAAACAGGTTCAGTTGGGCTGTATCGTTGCTTGTGTGCATTTGTAGCAATCAACATTTCCTTATAATTGTTTCGATTATTATCAGTGCTTATATATGAGTCTTCAGGAGTTTTTCTAAACAGCAGTTCAAGCAGGCTAACTATTTCCAGATACTGTTTACCATTAACGTGAATATATTGTCCCTAAAAACTAATTGGTTTATCACCAGTCAGAAGAATACCATCACTGAGCACACACAATTGGGTAAATTATAGAAATATCGTTGTAATGTCCTTTCTTTGACTGTGTCAGTAATCTTCGTCCAGCTTCGGATCGTGTAAATTACCTCGGTATTGCATATAAAAGAGACGGCTTGGAAGTACTATGGACGTATTTACTATAAGTGTATTTATTTGTGCTCATTTTATGAGCATTTTGCTTCTTCATAAGTATCAAATAAATTTGTTTCCTCGTAGAGGTAGGATTTCCCTAACAAAAGAAACAAAGGAATACTTTTAATATTTTTCAAGCTCGTGTTTCTCTCTTTCTGAACATTTTATTTTCAGAAAATCAGAGGGCCCACCAAAGTATCAATTGATGTGTCATGTTACAATAAACAGCTATTTAACCTACTTTAGTTTTATATTTCTAATTAAAAGCTTATAGAAAAAATGTAACTTCTCTTAAAACTTTCTGAGTAGATATTGATTAATCAATAATTGTCTTCGAAAGTTCATTAAAAGATCAATCCACGCGTCTCAAAGACGCGAAAATTACATCAAATGCAGTACTGTTATATTTCCAATATATAACAATCCTCTTATAAACAAGGAAACTAATTTTGTTGGAAAATTTAAAATGGATATTAGTAGCTTAATGTAGATCATGAAAAGTTCTTAATTTTGGCAATCGACACGTCTCGAAGACGCGAACAACTATATTATATACATTATAGTTGTATTCCCAATAGTAAAAAAGTTTTCCTTATATCAACAAGATAAACAACATATTTGTTCAATTTATAAATCAGTATTGCTAGATTATAAGAGGTTATAGAAGGTTCGTCAATAGTTCATTCGACGTGTCTCGAAGAAGCAAACAAACATGTCAGATGCAGTACTGTAGTACTCCTAATATGAACAAAGTTTTTCTCATATAAACAGTATACACCCATTTTTTTAAACTTCATAAATCGGTACTGGTCGTCATAAAATGTTCACCAATAGGTCAAACGATGCGTCTCAAGGACGGGAACAAATACTCTATATCATGGGCGTGGCTACCGCCGTATCAGCCGTATCAATGATACGGGGTCCCCGAGGTCCGGGGCCCGAGTGTTTTTGTTTATTTTCCTAAAAGGGGCTCCCCAAGAAATTTTGATACAGGGCTCCCACAGGGCTAGCTACGCCACTACTGTACATGTAATATTGTCGCGTTTTGAATATCAAAAAAGTTTTTTTTTTTCATATAAACAGTACAAACCATTTTTTTGAAACTTCATAAATCGGTACAGGTGGGTTATAATAGGTTTATCAATAGGTGAATCGATGCTTCTCAATGAGGCAAACAAATACACCCAATATAATATTGTAGTATTTTGAATATCAAAAAAATTTTTTCTTGTATAAACAAGGTACAATTTTTCTTCTCAAATCTCTAAACGCAAGAAAGAACTACTCCTAAATGGTCGATCTAGCTCAAAATCCTATCAGACCTGGATATCAATCGGAGCTACACTTCATCAAACTTTCATGATCGTAGCTCTTTTTAGTTTCGAGATATGGTGAAGAGAAAAAAGTTACAGACACACACACGGGCATTTTTTGAAAATTTTATTTTCGAGCTCCTGTGGTCGAATTATATCAAAATATGTCAAAAAAGTAGAGGAGAGCACCCGAATATGAGATACCAACTCTGTTTGGTGTGATTGCCGAGATTCTATTAACTGAATTTAAAAGTAATATAGGCCATTTTAAAGGGAATTTAGTTTACCATAAGGTGCTGAAATGAAAATTTATATTAATTTTTGTTTCTTCTGAAAATCTAAAAAATGTAAAAAAATTGCTTTTTCCAAACTCGTCAAACTATTCTCATAATATGAGATACACCAGGAAATCGCTAATAAAATGCAAAATAAAGTATTATTTTTAATAAAAAACTTTATTGTATGTTTCCAAAGTGTTAATCCACTATTATTCAGATATATTTAGTTTTTGCAGTAGTCACAAACCCATTTGTAAACAGTTTCCCCCGCGCAGTTTTAAATGTCTATTTTCATTCGTAGTACGAATTTAAAAATCCCGTGGCTTCACCCCCACCTACCTAAATACACGTAAAAATACTTTTGCAATTGCGCTGACGCTGATCACTTTCGCATGTGTGTAGAACCACATCGTATAACTACGCATTTACTACGCCTAACCAGTACATTAAAAAACTTGAACACTATCGATATTTTCCTACTTAGTTATTCAATCCCTATCCCTCCAGGC
>CAKNWW010321831.1:0-19264 GCA_932074435.1 Andricus kollari | reverse complement strand
GGCCTCCTTTGTTAAGGAATCCACCGTGCAATTACTCCAATTACGCATACACCGCGTAAATATTCCGTTAACGGGAATGGGTGCGTCACTCGCCGGTACAGCCCGTGCTATTGTAAATCTGTCACTGCGCTCAATTGGTAATCCCTCATTCCATCTTGAGACTAAGGCCTTGGTCCTTCCTCGCCTTACATTAAACCTCCCCTTACAGCTGAGCACTGACCTCGACTTAAGCCAGTTTGATGATCTTTGCTTATCGGATCCTCACTTCTACAAACCCAAATCAGTCGATGTCGTCTTGGGGTTAGATGTGTATTGTCGGATTCTGCGACCTGACTTGCGCCATTTCCCACCTTCACCGTTGATTGCCCAGGATACTGCTTTGGGGTGGATTGTTTCAGGATAAACTCATTCCGTCCTGCCACGATGGGGGGTCCCATCACGAGCCTCTCTCACAACTGGGCATTGTGTCCATGATAATTACTTGCAGGAGGCTTTGCAGCGTTTTTGGATGCTGGAAGAATTTTCTAATAATAGTCTCAAATTGAACCTGAGGATGAGACCTGCGAGCGGCTGTTTCTTGATACTCATGTCCGCGCTCCCGATATATCATTCAGCTTCCGCTGCGATCGGAGCCGCCGATGGCCTCTGCTGAGACCCGCCGAATGAAAGTTTATGAGGAGTTGGGGCATATGGAAAGAGTTTCGGTTTCTCAAATAAGCAATCCATCATGCGGTTATCCAGTCCAGCCCTCATCAGCTAAAGCTTCGTGTTGTCTTCGACGCCTCACGACGCACCGCAGAACAGCAATGTTTAAACAAATTCTTAATGCCGGGGCCTGCTCTTCAGGGCGATATCTCTCTGATACTTTTCAATTGGTGCAGATATCGCTTTGTTTTTAATGCGTACATCATACAGATGTTTCGCCAAATCGGCGTTCGAACTGAGGATCAGGATCTGCAGAGAATTCATTGGGCTCCTGATCCTGCGGATCCACCCGTAGATTATCTTTTGACTACGGTCACTTATGGGACCGCATGTGCCCCATACTTGGCAATTCGTACATTAGGCCAGCTGGCAAAGGATGAGCAACAGCGTTTTCCCCTTTGGGGCTTCTTGGCTCCAGTGCAATACCTATGTCGATGATATTTTCGCGGGAGCTCACAGGTTAGATATCGCGATTCTAAAGTGAGATGAATTGGCTGCGATTTTGCGCTGTGCTGGTTTTGAGTTTGATAAATGGGCAGCAAATCATTCTGATCTGCTTCCTGGACCCAGCAGGTAGAGGGAGCCGGAAAGAACCAAGAAAATTGCTCCCAATGAGCCTGTTAAGATGTTAGGATTGCTTTGGAATCTAGCGATGGATGTATTTGGGTTTAGTGTTGCCGACCTGAGCCCGGAGGCCTCCACGCAGACAAAGCGTACTATTTTGTCGGACATCGCTCGAGTGTTTGATCCACTGGGTTGGCTCGCTTCGGTTACTGTTACTGCAAAGATTTTGATGCAAGATCTCTGGATTCCGAAATGCGACTAAGACTCGCCTTTGCCGTCGGAGATCCTTGAGCGATGGACTGATTATAGTAACTCAATGACCTCCATCCCTACACTCTCGATCGATCGCTGGTTGGGAACCTCTCCAGACTCTCGGTGTCAGCTTCATGGCTTCTCGGATGCATTTTCTCGTGCATATGCCACCGTGATTTATCTGAGGTTCCAGCTTGATGAAAGCCGTCACCAGGTGTCGCTTCTTGTGGTTATAACTAAGGTGAGCTCTGTCAAGACAATAAGCCCTTCTTTAAAGATCTATCTGTCTTTGCTTGGTCTGACAGCCAAGTAGTACTCGCGTGGTTACGCAAACACCCATGCTATTGGAAAACCTTTGTTGCTCACCGCGTATCCTTCATTCAAACCGAGCTGCCCTCGGCTGAGTGGAGGCATGTTTCTTCCAAGGAAAATCCGGCTGATCTCGCCACTCGTGGGGTGAGGCCTGAAGAATGTAAAGGCATTGAAAAATGGTGGCATGGACCACAATGGCTCTCATTGCCTGTAGCGGATTGGCCAGATCGGCCGGATGCCTTGCGCATAGTGCACGTACGAGAGCAGAGCCCTGAAGCGGAATTACTGACACGGTTCTGGACACTAACGCGGCTGATCCGCATAGTGGCATGGTGTTGCCGCCCCCTGGTGAATTTTCGCAGACGAAGAGGGGGTGAAATGCCTAATTTCTTATTTCTGACTTCTTCAACGATTTCTGACGCTCGCGCAGCAATCATTCGAGTGTCTCAGGCGGGCGCCTTTCGTGCGGAGCTCGTGCTTTTGACCACGACTGGGTCTCTACCAAAACGAAATCCTCTCCGAAAATTGAATCCTTTCGTGGACACGACGGATGGACTGTTGCGCGTTGGCGGTCGCCTGTCACACTCCGCGCTTTCTCGCGAATCCAAGCAGCCCCTGATTCTTCCTCATCGCTCAAATCTTAGTCGGCTCTTTGTACGTCATGCGCATGTATCTTCTCTCCACGGGGGACCCACGTTAACATTAAGTACTTCGCTTTAATCTGTATGGATCTTAGGTAGAACACGTTTAGTCAAAACTGAAATTCGAAACTGTATAATTTGTCAACGCGTAAAGCCCAGCCTGGCGTCAAAATTAATGGGAGATCTTCCAGCTGATAGAGTAACTCCAGCGCGGCCGTTCACTTCATCAAGTCCTGACTACGCTGGACCTATCCAGATACGTACGACAAAGGGCCGCGGCCATCGCTCTTACAAGGGTTATATTGCCCTTTTTGTTTGTTTCGCAAGACATGCAGTTCATCTGAAAGTTGTAAGTGACTTAACCACGACTACATTCCTGGCCGCATATCGCTGATTTATTGGTCATCGTGGTGTTTCCCGCAAGTTGTACAGCGACAATAGCACATCCTTCCAGGGAGCCGCCCGAGAACTCGAGAGAATGTTTAACGCTTCTTCTGAATTTTATAAGGAGGTTGCCACTATTTTTGCTAACAACGGGACTGACTGGAGCTTCATCCCCCCGAACTCGCCTCACTGTAGCGGTCTATGGGAAGCTGTTGTGAAATCCACCAAACACCACCTAAAGAGAGTCATCGGAGATCATACACTCACTTTTGAAGAGCTATCAACGTTGCTAGCGGAAATAGAAGCTTGCCTGAATACACGGCCGCTGTGCCCTTTGACCAACGATCTCGAGGACCTAACGGTGTTAACCCCAGCTCATTTTTTGATTGGCGAGAATATGAGCCTCCTTCCTGACGCTGGAATTCCCGATATACCTGAGAACCGCCTCAGTCGTTTCCAACTTCTTCAACGTGTCCGTGACAACTTTTGGAAACGCTGGTCACTGGAATACCTACAACATCTTCAGGAGCGGAAAAAATAGCGCAGTACATCCGACAACTTCGCTGTGGGTCAGTTGGTCATTGTTAAGGACGATCGCTATCCACCCTCGAGGTGGCCTTTGGGACGCGTTATTGTGGTCCACCCTAGCCCAGACAATATTGTAAGGGTGGCTACAGTAAAAACGGCCACTAATACGCTACTTCGCCACATTGCGAATCTCTGTCCTCTCTCTCTACCATCACCAAGTGCTGCGACTTCATAGTCAGGCTGGGCGGATCGCTAGGCTGTATCCTTGTGTACTACTCATTGTTATAGCGTATATCTAACATTCAATCTGTAGTTTATATTTTCGTCCTGCGGACGAAGGCGGGCGGATTGTTTGGCTGCTTCTTACCGTCATCTGAAATTGTGGGGAGTTTGACTTAGTTTATTGTCTCTTTAGTTTATTGACTCTCGGAAAAGGGGGCTGCACCTGAAATAAATAGAATGGAACCTTTTCCCACGACTTTATATGTAATTGAATCAGGAATTTGTTTTCAATTTATAATTATTATTTTCTTCAAAGTTCAGTTCAGTTCAAGTTGTCCCTTTGTGGTGAGAGGTTCCATTTTGCGAGTGTAAACGAGTCTCATGTTGGATTATGTGTGCCTACCATTGTGTGGATTGATGTATGACGGACTGGATGTCATCCCAATATTGTAAATGAGTCTCGTGTTGGATTCTGTCTGTTTGCCATTGTGTGGATTAAGGTATGGTGGACTGATTGCCATCCAAGTACTTATGCATTCTCTCATAGGGTAATTACTGACTTACTTTTGTGATCACTATTTGATTTTCGGCTTTTTCCTCCACTCTTCGAGTGGAGGAATTTTATGCCATAGAATAAACTCTTTCCTTTGCAACTAAAATTTGGCTGTGGTTATTTGAACCCCAATATGGTCCACTAGCAATTAAGTGCCTGATAATAACTCAAACATATTGCAAATTCGAATTGTAATAGTTTTCAACAATTAAAAATGCAAATATTTTTAGCGTGTGAAGCAGCTTAAAGTAGTTGTGCCAAAAATCAGATCTCTGGAAAAAAACGTTTTCTATAATACTGAAAATCAAAATAATATTACTCATAATAATATTTCAAATAGCAAACATTATTTTTCGTGAAAAACAATATTTTTTCTTTCATAAGAAATTACTGATAATATTATTTCAATTCTTCAAATCATAGAAGACTTTGTTCCGGTGAAGCCCTCATTTTTGGTACGATAACTACCTCAAATGTTAAAAGAATGCAAAACATACATTTTAAAACTTCGAAGAAAAATGTATTTTACCAATGTGTAAGTATTTAACCAATATACCAATGTAATTCTCGCTATAATGCGAGAACAAAGTGTACAATACTTACCTTATTTATACTCTCAATGTGAATTTTTTTTGACAATTTGAAGTGCAAAATAAATCCTCTCGGAGAAAAATTAAGTCCTCCATGTATTTTAACTGATTTTAAAGTTTATAAAATATAACCTCAATGACGTTTCACATGTTAGCATAGGCCTCCACTAATTCAAAAGATTGAGATGGTAACCGATAGATGAAGCTGACGACTATTGAGCCGGTCCAGGAATAAGATTTCTCTGAAATGTTCAGCTACTTGAAATTTTTCTTTTAAATAAACAATGTTTTATCAAAATGTGGGTGAGAATAGCAAAATAAATAAAGCCAAGTTGGGGCCAAGTCGGTCGGTAAGTCAGGCTCTGGCCGGGTTAGGCGTTTCGTTTATGCTTGGGTCCTCTCTAAATCCCCAATTTGGAGCCAATTTGTCCTAGCTTGGGCCCAGCTAGCGTCATGACAAAATTTCCACACAGGTCCTTTTCCGAAACCACGTTTATTATTCAAAGAAAAATTTGTTTTTTATTCAAATTCCAGTGATACTGTTGCATTCTCCAATCATTCCGATTTGTCAATAAGCAAAAAAGAAAATCAAATCACAAATTGCATTTTTTATTCAAATTGCAAATTCCCGCCAAGACAGATAAGACTCTTACGTAATTTACGGTCAAGCTATCAGCGCTATGAGCTGTCAGTCGGCTTCCTTCACACTTCACGTCGTTGCTACACTATGTCACTATTACTTTTTAAGAGTTACCGTATTTTTTTTGAAAAACCAGAGACCTACCCCCCTCTCCTCCCACCTCCGCAAAACAGCCCTAACACGTTTAAAATAGAACGAGAAGTATGAGTAACTCATGCGGGTCCACCGATTGTCCATCCTCGTTGCTCAAGAAATGTACTATTTAGCTGAAAAAGTGGGCCGCATTCCTTTTTTAAGTAACTTGTGCAGCATCGCAGTAAAATAATAAAGTTTGTAGAGGTCTCTATTGGATTTTTGATGTTAAACATTATTCATTGCCAAACATGTTTCAAATAGATATCAAGTCCCTATCCTGTAATTTTAAATGGATTTTGAAACAGGAAGCCGCTGAAGATTATTTGAAACTCATTGCAAATTCATATTGATGTAGATTCTTTTTTTTTAAATGTTAAAAAATAATTAAGTTAATTCAATTGTTATACTTGAAAAGAAACCCTTATTCGTGTATTTAAGAACACAATGTATAAGTAGTTAGAAACATTTTCGTTAACAATTTTGATTGAGACAACCTCTAAAAATTACGATCTCACTCGAAAGATCCCTCAAGATTATTATTTGTTGATTACATTTTAAAGTGACTTGATATCAAGTCGAAACGTGATAGCAATCTATAAAACTTAATATGAAGAAACTGATATAGGCCGCAAAAATGTTTACTATCTCATACACCAAAACCACACATTTATTGTAGTACAATGTTGCAACTATCAGTAAACATCCCATACTACATATTTTCAAAAGTGTATACTCCCCCTCCTTTAAAAATCAAAATCGATGTATAAAAAGAAAAAAACTGAACTTGGGCTACTCCCCGCGGTGTAAGAGGACGAAATACGGTTTTGAAGCACATTCTAAGGGGTTGAAACCTGAAGCGGATGTTCGTCGCGAAGAATGGGTGATGGGTCGTGAGGGATAAAATCCCATTTTCGAAACTCGATTCCGACAGACGACTTTGCCATAAACACTGTTTCGAGTCGAGAAAATAGAATTGTCCCGGTACCATCGTGTCGCGGTCGACCAATCGAAATCACGCCCTTTCAATTTCCGCCCCGCGTACGAAAAGAAGAAGACAAAACAGGTAGGAAAGAACAAACAACAAACGTGATCAGGATGCTCGTCGAGGGAGACATTGAATCGTTTGACCGCTATCGACTAATCCAAGATGGCGGTGTCTAGAGACCAGAAGATACTCTCTTTCAAATCCTCTCCATCGAAGGTGGACGAATGCAGGATTTATGGATTCCTGGGGGGTTTCTCCAACAAAATTGTCTTGTTTATCGCCAAGAGTTGGTTTACCATCTCATAGGCTCTTCCGGTCAATCTTATTTACTCGATTTATTGTTTCGGTAACTCGTTCTTTCATATAATTTTATTCTTTATTATAGTTTAAATTTTTTTACATGAAAAAGATCCATAATATTAAAATAAACTAATAAATCTGACTGATTTTAAGTGAAAGCTCACTGGTTGAAACAGCCAGGTTTGTGTCACGGACAATCAGTGAGATTTCAATGGTTCACTCAGTGGAATTCTGTCGCTGGTCAATTCAGTGAGGTTCACTGGTTACTCAGTATCAGTAGTCATCTGGTAATATGCGTCGTCCTCCGTTGGCTGGTTACGGTATGACACTTATCATTCATCACTTTTGTGCTAACCTTTGCAAAATTATCTTTTAAAAACCGCAGTTTACTCTCACAACAAGAAATAAGGATCGGGCTGCAATATAATAGGAGATAATATATTGCGCCTTACTGTAGAAAGGCCCGTCATTACGTCAATGTGTGGCGTCGCTCAAAGTCAAACCCAAGGGACCAGGTGCCTTCTCACTTTCAAGCGAAAGATATTATATCCCCTACATGTTGCATGCAGGCCCTAAAAAAATTTTCACACAAACATTAGTACGTAATAAAGCTTATTCTCACTCGAGAAATGCAAAGACGTGACTGACAACGCACGTACTAGACGACAGGAGGTTCATGCCTTTGCCGCGTGGATCTATCATTTCGCGTCACTTGTATATTTAGTAACGTTATTTTAGTTAAATCACTTACTGGTTCACCCAGACAAATTCGGAAAATCACTGATTTACCAGTGATAACTCAAAATGATGATTCTACCAGTTACAACTTCACTGGTTTAGTTTACGAGAGTGAAAAATAGATTTCGTAAACTTTAATGTTTTTTCATTTCCTATTACAAAATGTTTCATAGGTTGAAATGAAGGGACCCAGGACATAAGGCTGTAAGTGCCAGAACCCGAATTGCTTAGGAGACACAAAAAAAGCTGTCTAACCTTAACACATTTGATTAAAAAAACACAAGAAATTACTTTAGAGCTTAAAACTTGGTTTCATTGGATCGCGAAAAAGCGCTTTAAAAAAACAAGATGGTCAACTCGAGCTATTACTTAGCTAGACTGAATTGTGAAAATAGCAGGCGAAAAGAAATAACCTCTTTTTTTTAAATTGCGAAACATGAATTTTCACCCACTTCGAAATCGAACTGGACCAAAATCATCTACTGGAACATGAGTTGAGTTAGATCGAAACAACCACTTTAGGCCAATAAAACGAACTTCCGAAAAGTTATAGCCGAGTAAGTATGGCAAATCGGTCCCCGTTCGCAGGATGAAATTTATGTCAAATGTTCCTCCGCAGGTAGCAAAAAACTACAAAGAGCATTTCACCTTGAAACTGCATTTTTTTAGAAGTTATGTAGTAGGAAGGAAAAATAAAAAAATTAATTTTTCTCGAAAACCGCTTGACCGATCTTTATGAACAAAATATATGTTTTGAAGCCCGGTAAGGCAATTTACCAAAAATGTAAGAAAATTCTATGGCTAAAATAACAGGTAAAAAAAGTTTGAATTTTTTGAGAATTTTTTTCAAGGTGATGTTTTTGACGTGCAATAACCATCTTTCCACTAAAAAATCTCTACATCCCCTAGATTAACGTATTTTTCCCCCGAACTGAACGAAGTGGTGCGCCATGGTTAAAAAAATAAAAAATAATTTTCGTATTACCATATAGAAACCTTAAATGACAAATAAATTACGATATGCTGTAATTATTATTATTATTATTATTAATATGTTGGCCCACCTTCCATCCACAGGTACGCATGACCTGGTACTTCGCTACTCAGCACGGTTCCGAAACGCGGCAAGTGATTAGTAGGTTCGTTGATGTAGTTTCTTTGTTATTATTATTATGATGATTATTATACCATTAAGCCATATCCCTTTCGGGCTAAGCGTGACTTAATTAATGTGGGGGAGGAGTATACATTTTTAGATTGATCTAGAATTCCCGCATTATTCATTCAAATAACACGTTTATTCCGCAACACTGCTACAACCCAGGTCGGTGATAAATCTCTCGAGTGATCACCCCAGGTGAAGAGCCTCACAAAGTCATCATGTGAAGCTCTTCATGTGGGCTCAATAGTGTCTAAGGTCTTTTATTTCAGGCGTCATTCACTCCGTTGACACTCTTCCTTATGCATTTTTTATAAGCTATCTTTTGCTGCACTTTCGTCTCTTTACATAACTCTTCAGCTTTCCTTATGTCCATGAATGTTCTCATTCAAGCTCTTGTGATTCTATGGCTTCTTATGTGTCTTCGAATAAGGGTCTCATTTTCACATTCTAACCATTCATTCTCTCAACATGGCCAAACCATCTTAATGAATTTCTTTCACGTATGTCAACTCGCGTTAATTTTGCTCTAATCCTTTTCTTGGTAGGTCCAGGTCTAGCTACCGGACATCACAATTCGTATAAATATAGAATTATATATTTCCTTTTTAGCTTTACCTGATATATTTTTTACTACTAATAATAGGCCCTGCTGTACCGCTAACCTTCTTACCTTCGTTTATACGCCTATCTAACTCCCCATCTATCTTTCCGTCATTAGTGAATAGTTCACCAAGTTATACGTACTTATAAACTTGCTCTATTCTCGCATCGTTTAGGACAATTTTGCATATTGTTTGCTCATCCTCTCTTTCAAATACCATAATTTTTGCTTTATTTACGTTAATTTTGAGGCCCATGTTCTTTATTCTTGTATTCGGTCTGCTCAACATTCTTTGCAAGTCTTCGATTGACTCTACTAATACAACATTATCATCTGCGAACGCTAACCCACGTTCCCTCACTGTCCCGAGATCCACACCTTCTTCGCCGAAGACGGCTAGTCTCAGACATTTGTCGAATAATTTAATAAATAGCAATGAAACTACAATTATCCGAAGACGGATAATTTGTATCCGCCTCGTGATAAAAATTATCTGCCGCCGGATAATTGTAGTTTTCAATTGTTTGCAGCGTTTTTATCCAACTTCAGATAAATGATATCACGGGGATTTACTGTATGCCTAATACGTCGAACCAATCACTCAGTTTCCCATTAACCCTTATACTCGCTTTGCTACTTGGTTAATTCGAGATACTATAAGGGGTTTAGGGGGGGCTGGTCTTTTTTGTTACAGGGACCCCAAGGCGGCCAAACCAAGGGCCTGCATACTGACGAAGGGAGTAAACGCTGTCCCGCTGCTTGAGCTATGTTCGAGAGACCTGATGGTGATAGCCATGGATCTCAAAGGAGTAGGAAGGCTAGTTCTGGGATCGGCTTACTTTCCGTATGACAGCGAAACTAACCCGCCAGTGGAGGTATGTACACTGGTGGAATATTGCAAGGTAAGGGGTATTCCTCTACTGTTGGGATGCGATGTTAATTCCCACCATGCTTTGTGGGGCAGCACGAACGTCAACTCCAGAGGAAATGACCTACTGGAATACCTAATCACCACTGATTTAGATATTCTTACCACGGGGAACACCCCGACGTTCCGTTACTCGGTCAGGGAGGAAGTCATTGACATCACTCTCTGTACCAGCAGTTTTAGAGATAACATCAAGAGGTGGAGAGTCTCAGATAAACCCACTCTATCAGATCACTCACAGATAGAGTTCGTGTTGGAATACATTGTACCCGCTGGCCCTAAATGGGTCAGAAATGCAAGAAGAACGAACTGGGATCAGTTTTCCACGGAGCTGAGATTTGCACTTTCAGAGGTTCTCAAGTCGATTCGTGACGTGGATACTCTGGAGATGGCAGCCAACACTTTCACGGAAGCCATCAAAGCTACTTATGAAAGTAATTGTCGACCTACAAGAGTCCGAAAGGCTGGGGAGACACACTGGTGGAATGGGAAACTCGAATAGCTTCGCAGGAAAACCAGAGAGAGGTTCAGACGTGCCAGTAATGGCAAAACGAAGGAACTATGGACATCATTCACAACGATGAGGGATGAATACAGGGGTGCAATACGTAAGGCAAGGCAAGAGAGCTGGACCAACTTTTGCACAGACATCGAGAAGGGAGCTGAGGCGGCTAGACTGGATAACCTGCTTTCTCGAAATCCTGATGCTATTCTCGGCACTCTTAAATTGCCCGGTGGGGGTTACTCGGAGTCGGACGGGGACACCTTGGCTCACCTGATCAAGGCACACTTCCCGGGCTTCTCAAGGTTTGGAGAAGTGAAGACGGCACCTCTGAGGCAACCAAAGTCGCCTGCGGCCCAACTGGGCCCGAAACGGCGGCTTGCCAACGAGATTGTCACCCCTGCCAGGATCAGGTGGGCCCTGAAGTCCTTCAGCCCTTACAAGTCTCCTGGCCCAGATGGCATCTATCCAGTCCTCTTACAGAGGGCTGGAGAGTCCATCATAGGGCCGCTAGTGAGACTTGCTAGGGCTAGTCTTCCGCTGGGACACGTCCCGGCGGCATGGAGGGGTACGAGAGAAGTCTTTATTCCGAAAGCAGGTAGAATCGGTTAAACCTTACCCAAGGATTTCCGTCCCATTAGCCTAACATCTTTCCTACTAAAAATAGTGCAAAGACTTGTGGATAGATATATCCGCGACAAGGTCTTGTCCAGGAGGCCACTTCACAAAGAGCAACACGCCTATAGGGCTGGTCACTCGACGGAGACGGCCCTAAGCGGAGCATTAAACCTAATTGAAGGACAACTGAAGGAGAAAGGCCTCGCGATTGGAACCTTTATGGACATCGAAGGAGCCTTTAACAACACCTTTGGAGAGGTGATTAGGGCGGCCATTGATCACACATGGTGTGCCTACTGTAGTCGTGGAATGGACGTGCCATATGTTGACCAACAGGAATCTAACTACGACTAAGGGTGATACGAGTTTATGTGGAACCGTGGACTCGTGATGTCCGCAGGGAGGAGTTTTATCGCCCTTTCTGTGGTGCCTAGTAGTGGATGAACTGCTTCATCTACTCTCGAGTCAGGGTCACCACGTCATAAGCTATGCGGACGATATACTAGTTATCGCGCGTGGCCAGCATCTGGATGCGCTCTTCGGAGTAATGCAGCAAGCACTGATGATAGTGGATTCATGGTGTAAGAAAACTGGACTATCGGTCAATCCGAGTAAGACAGGCGCGGTCGTTTTCACCAGAAAGTATAAGTGGGGAACCACGAGTACACTGAAACTTGGAGGACAACAACTAGAAATCAAAGAACGAGCTATATACCTAGGAGTAATTCTGGATAAGAAGCTGTTGTGGAACGAGCACCTGGAAAACAAGTGCGAGAAGCTAGTAGCAACTCTATAGCTCTGCAGGAGAGCTATAAGGAAAAGCTGGGGCTTGAAGCCGGAGACACTCATGTGTATCTACATAGCGATTTTGCGACCCAGGCTAACCTATGCGGCGATGGTCTGGTGGAGCAGGGTCGAGCTGTCCACAGTGAATTCTCGACTGGAAAGGATCAGGGGACTGATTATGAGAGGCATCACTGGTGCTTTTGAAGTCGTCACCCACGATGGCACTGGGGGCACTAACAGGGTTGGAGCCTCTCCATCTCACCATTAAGGCCGTGGCTGCCAAGGCGGTCTGGAGACTAAAATTGGTAAATGACAGAAGGATCTCGACAGCAGTGAAGATCCTTGTTTACAGATGGCTCTAGGAACGAGGAGAATGCAGGAGCCAGTTTATACCGTAGAAGGAATGGAATGGGCTTCACAATCGAGTTGGGGTCCCACGCCACAGTTCTACAATCTGAGATTATGGCCATACTCCGGTGCGCCTACAAGGCAAAGGAGTATGACAACAAAAGAAACATCCGTATCTGCTCAGATAGCAGGGCTGCTATATTGGCCTTGAATGGAACAACGACCACGTCGCTATTAGTATGGGAGTGCTTTGAGGCACTAAATATGCTAGCGACGGAAAACCGAGTTACTCTGCTATGGATCTCTGTACACAGCGGTATCAAGGGCAATGAGATATCGGATAGGCTAGCCAAACTAGCAGCAAGAAGAAACTTTACTGGACCCGAGCCAGTTGTAGGTATTTCCAGTAGGTCAGTCACTGAAGAAATTAACAGTTGGCTGACTGAGGAACATCAGAATGAGTGGGATTTGGTCACTGGTTGCAGACAGGCCAAAACACTCTTGGGCTCGAAGCTTAATTTTAACCGAGCAAGGGAAATAGTCAAGCTCAGGAGAAAAGAGATCAAAGTCCTAACAGAAATGTTTATAGGGCATGGGAATCTCAGATATCACAGACATAAGATAGGGCTTGCGGAAAGTCCTCTCTGTCGTCTGTGCGGAATGGAGGATGAGACAGCTACTCACATCCTTTGTCTCTGCCCTGCGATTACGGGGAAACGTCTAATACTTACAGGCAGTTACTGCATCAGTGAGTCGGAGATATCAGCCAACAGCGTGGCTGCGGTCTTCTCTTTATGGAGAGGGCTTTGGGGTCACGCTTAGGCTCACAAGGGGACGCAGCGGGATTACCCAAGGTACTTAATAGGCTGATACCTTAATAATACTGTCTGAACCAGCAGCCTTTCCATTTTTTAATTTTCTAATTATATCCCTAAGCTCAGAGGCATAGATTCTCTCAACCGGGTTTTCTAACGTATCGTGTTCTATATCGCAGTTGTGGTGCCATACAGCTTCACCTCGCACCAATTCCTTAAACGAGTCACTCAAAGTGTCTATCTAGTATCCCGTCTGTATCATATAGCACTTCATTCTTGCTATTTCTCATGCCGAATAAATCTACACTTTTACCTCCCTTCATATTGATCAACGCCTATTTATAAAACAGTTTCTTGCTTCCTTGAAAATCATGTTGCATTTTCTTCTCTTCTTCTGTTTTAATTTTATTTTTATTTTGTTTGACTAGTAGCTTCACTTGCCTCTTTTTGTGTCTGTTCTCATTTTCAAGTCTATTTCTCTCCTCATCGCTAACGCCTGTGATGTTCGATTCTCTGTGATATGCTTTCTTCTTTTCGTTGGACGGCTACGCGGATTTCAAGATTCCAACGAAATTTATATTTCATTTTTCAACGGTGAAACATTCAACCGTTACGATAAAATAAAAAGATGTGTTTGCAATGTCTTATAATGTTGTTATATGTTTAAATAAAACTCATATTTTCATTGTTTGTAGAAAATACAAGTTATTAGTCACTGGAAAAAACGCGTCACGTACTGTACCTCGCGGATGGTGTGGAAACTAGTACACAAGTACATTTTTAACCCGACTCTCGGCAACAATTAGACTAATTATCAAAACAAGTAGATTGCCATTTTGTGATATATATCCACTTTTTTGTGTTGTTGTAACGGTCTAATTTTTCACATTTGAAAAATGAAATATAAATTTCATTGGAATAATGAAATCCGCGTAGCCGCCCACGAAAAAAAGCAAGCATATTTGCAGAAAATTGAACATCGCAGGCCTTAACAATGAGGAGATGAATAGAATTGAAAATGATTACAGACACAAAAAAAGGCAAGTAAAAGTACTAGTCAAGGAAAGTAAGAATTAAATTAGAAAAGAAGAAGAGAAGAAAATGTAAAACGCTTTTTAAGGAAGCAAGAAACTATTTTATAAATGGGCGTCGATCAATATGAAGGGAGGTAAAAGTACAGAGTTAGTCGGCATGAGAAATAGCAAGAATAAATGCTGTATGATACAGACGGGATACTAGACACTTTGAGAGACTCTTTTATGGAATTCGTGTGAGGTGAAGCTGTAGGGCACCATAACTGCGATATAGAACACGATACGTCGCGCCAGTAGTCACTACAGAAAACGCGCCGTGTACTGTACCACTCGAGTAGTGTGGAAACCAGTACACACGTACGTTTCCAGCCCGCCTCTCGGCAACAATTAGACCAATTGCCAAAACAGGTAGAATGCTATTTCGTAAATATATCCACTTCTTTTTGTGTTGTTTTCTGATATTTTACTATCTATTACAGCATACCGTAATGCATTTGTCATGTGAGGTTTCTATATGGTGATACGCAAATTAGTATTCATTTTTCTTAACTATGGCGCACCACTTTGATCAGTTTACGGAAAAAATATATTAATCTACGGGACGTAGAGATTTTTCGTGAAAAGATTGTTGTTGCACGTCAAAAACATCAGCTTGAACAAAATTCTCAAATAATTTAAACCTTTTTGTTCAACTATTATTTTGGACATAAAATGCTTTAAATTTTTTTGGTGAATTTTCTCATCGGTCTTCACAACACATATTTTGTTAATAATAATCGGTCAAGCGGTTTTCGAGAAAAAACACTTTTTTAATTTTTCTTTCCCCCTCCATAACTTCCAAAGAAATGCAATTTGAAGGATAAAATCCTTTGTAGTTTTTTGCTATCTTAAGATAAACATTCGATAATAATCTCAGCCTGCTACGAACGGAGGTCAATTTGCCATATTTACCAGTCTATACCGTTTGGTACTTACACCCTTATGCCTCGAGATCCTTGAAACATTAATAAATAACATTGAAATTCAGTTTATTAAACTTAATATATGCAATATAAATAAAGTGACATAAAAAATTGCAAATTATTGTACATTTCATTTATTTAAATATTTACAGGATGTTTAATCTTCAATTTTTCCTTGCATACTTTGTATCTATTAAATTGCATGAAGAAAATCAGTCATCAGGTCAACATTCCTGGATGAATACATCCAGCTTGTTTTTATTACTATAACCTGTGCCTAGAAAAAAATTCATCATCATACTAAAAGTATTTTATAACACAATATATTGACTCAGTGAACTAGAAATTAGTGCATTTAAATAGTCTTATTGGAAGCAGTGTTGCTCAGTTGATAGTAGCATCATGCTTCGAAAATGTTTGATATAAATGCGCTACCGAGGGTTCAAATCTTAACACGGAGAAGTAGAACAAAAATGTGTTGATGGGATTTTTGCTTCTCTTCCATACATTGTAACGTCAAAAAAGACACAAAGAAATTAATATTAATAATTTTGGCATAATTTCGTTCTTGAAATGTTTCCCGCGTATATTCCGTATAAGTATATGTTCGTCCATTTAGATGGAATAACACCTATTACAAATATATGAAAATAATGTTAAACCACAAAAAAATCATTAACATTTAAAAAATGAATAATGTCAGGAGTAGCATTAGACTTTTTATTCTCTCCTAAGTCCAAGCTATTTCTTTACATCTTTCCATATTTATGCTTTTTCTTGTTTCTCTTTCTCTTAATTATCCTTTGTTATTACTATAAATAATGTCCATATATGTTTAAAAAAGAACGAATGCCCATATTATTGTATAATATAAGGTAATATAGGGGAAGCTTTGTAATGGTCACAATTTCGAAAAAACATAATTTCTTTAATTGAATGATCCTCAACTAAAAAAGTCTAATACAATGTTCTAAATAATTTTCTGGATATATTTTTGTATATGTGGATGTGTGTATGGATATATATTTCTCCAGTCACCCTATGACTTTTCTTATGAGAAATTTTGGTAAGAACTATGAAAGATGAAGAATATCGTACTAAGTAGTTTAAAAAATTTAAAAGGTGGCACACATTTTAACTTTCAAGAAGTTAATTTTTAATCATTCAAGGCCGAGAATATCTAAGGTATATAAAAAATAGTAAATAACGTGACAAGGGGAAAAAGGCAGCGATTTCCGATGAGTGAGAAGCTCGCTCAATCTGACGGGTCGAGAAAGTGCGTTCTCCTCTTTGCACGTATACTTTTTTCACAACAAGTGTGCTGAAAATTCGGCTTTCATTTAGGTATTTCCAAGGTTGAAGACTGATCAGTTATATAGCTGAGGGCTAACATACCTGAAAAGGCCTTAGATAAGCATGAAACTAAAAATTTGGAGCATAATATTGTGACAACAATATTGTAACCAAAATAACTCTGTTTCTTGAACCGGAGTCATGAGAAACAATAAAAAAATTTAGTAAGTAGTCAAACGGCCAGTTGGGGTAAATGATAAACATCAGTTTATAGTGTTACGACGTTTCGCCAGATTGGTTTTCTGGCCTCATCATGCTAAAAAGATTTGTTTTATTAAAAATAAAATTCACATTAAAAACAAAACACTTTTTTACAGCACAGCGGTATCAAATAACACTGAATTTAAAATTGATAATTACCAATATGGTCCCGAAATTTTCAATTAGTCATAGGCGAAATTGGCATAAGTCGTATGTTAGTTAAGGACGACACAACGGAGACTGAGTGAGCGATAATAAATACAAGTGGTATATAATCTATCGTACATTTCAGTGTGTGCGTGAATACATATGTGTCAAAGAATCTGAATGTGTAGGTAAATGAAATATTATTCATTAAATTTTTGCACAATAGGGAAATATCGGAAATTTAACGCATGAATGTCCTCTTTTTTATTTATACTACTCGGGTTACTCTTAATATGAATCATTTCAGAAATTAGACGTTTTTTATAGTCAGACTCAAAATCTAATATTTTTGCGTTATTCCAATCAAATTTATGGTTAAATTTATTCTGATGTAAATTAATTACAGATTCTTCTTTCCCATATTTTTCATGCTCATTTATGCGAGTTTTTAGCGATCTCTTAGTTTCGCCTACGTAAGAAGCATCACAATTTTTACAAGTGAGTTTATAAACTAAATTTGTACGATCCCATTTTTCAGAAACATCCTTACCAAGTTTAATAATCGAGTTTAGAGAAGATTTCAAAGAAGGTAAAGTAGTTATGTTCGCTTTCTTAAGATGAGAAGATAATTTATAAAAAATGTTCGGTATGTAAGGAAGACTAACTTTAGGTTGTTGTAAAAAATTCTTGTTACCTGAATTATGTTTTTCTTTATTAGAACGTGAAAATTTGATTGTATTCATACGAGTTTTAATATTTTTTTGAATGAACGTGATAGGATAATCATTTTTAAGTAGTATTTGAGTAATAATTTTAAGATTGTGAAAATGGAATCGTTTACCGCACAAATTCATGGCCCTGTCAACCAAATTAAACACAATATTCCTTTTCATATTAGTTGGATGACCTGAAAAGTAGTAGATAGTTCTACTTGATGAAGAGGGTTTTCTGTACCAATTAGTAATAATCCTGTTGTTTTCTCTAAATAGAGTTCAGTCCAGAAAATTAATCATATTATTATTTTCCAATTCTTAAGTAAATTTTAGATTTTTGTTATAAGAATTAAAAATTTTGATGACTAGGTTAACATGGTCTTTTTTTATACATAGAATAGTGTCATCGACATAGCGATAGTAAAAAAGAGGAATACAACTGTGAGCAACTTTCAATTTTTTTAAACAATTAGTTTCCAGATCATCCATGACCATGTCTGCAAATAACGGCGAAATCGGGGAGCCCATCGGTGTCCCTTCAATTCGTTGATATGCCGTGTGGTCAAAAATGAAGTAATTGTTATCAAAAAGAAACTGAGTACTCCGTTGTGTTGTCCTTAACTAACTATACGACTTATGCCAATTTGGCATATGACTAATTGAAAATTTCGGGACCATATTGGTAATTATCAATTTTAAATTCAGTGTTATTTGATACCGCTGTGATGTAAAAAAGTGTTTTGTTTTTAATGCGAATTTTATTTTTAATAAAACAAATCTTTTTAGCCTGATGAGGCCAGAAAACCAATCTGGCGAAACGTCCTAACACTATAAACTGATGTTTATTATTCACCCCCAACTGGCCGTTTGACTACATACTACGATTATTAATATATGGAGGGTGATTTACTAAAATTTGAAATGAAAAATTTCAATAATTTCCCAACATTTTTAACAAAAGTTTTCAAAATTTATCAAAATTTTCAAAATATCAAAAACTCGCAAAATGTTTATAAATTTAAAAAATATTCTAAATTTTTCAAAATTTCTAACAATTCAAAAAAAATTTCCAATTTTTGAGCCATAAAAATGTTCAATAATGTAGGTAAACGCATGCGCAATAGATCAGGCTGCTTAACTCAATTTCTTCGCCCGCTGGACTGCCTGCCGAAAACAGGACACAAATTCACTTTCTTCCCTAGAGCAGAATGTAGATGACGTAGCGGGAGGAAGGTTGATGCGCTATAAAGACGTCGATAGACGAACTTTCAGACGGGGCGTTGTGAAAAACCAGATTTTGAAATTGGAATCCCCTATAGTGGGTAGTTTTTTCACTGTAGTATTCTGAATAAAATTAGGGTAACACTATGTTTAGTAATACGTAACATCATTAATCATGCCAACCCCCGGCAAGTCACCTTTATGACGAGTCACATATTCGTAGAGTCACGTTGGCATATTTGTCGTATTGTGGCAACTCACATTGCAGTAAGTAACATTGCGGCTGGCCAATCACAGCAGTGTCTTTACAACCCCCCCCCCCCC
>CAKNWW010321827.1:1369-12407 GCA_932074435.1 Andricus kollari | reverse complement strand
AATTAAAATTTATTTAAATTCAAATTTTTATCAGAAAAAAAGATCACGCTCCTCTCACTCCACTGGGATTCGAACACCAGATCGACTGATTTCCTTGCTAAATTAGCGTATATCAGAAAATTAGAATCTATCTTCGATCCATCTGTAGCTCAATTGGTTAGAGTACCTGACCGGAAATCAGTTGATCTGGTGGTCGAATCCCAGTGAAGTGAGAGGAGTGTGATCTTTTTTTCTGATAAAAATTTGAATTTTAATAAATTTTAAGTTATATCTCCATCTAGTCTGAAAAAGACGAAATATTTTGTCTGTTTTAAGAGAAGTTAACTTTGATCGATATTGTAGATTTCAGTTGTCCGCAACGTGTGGACAGTTTTCTCACCCGATTGAAAAATTGCATCTCTGATGATAATACAGATTCCTACTTGAATATTGTGTAACACCTTGCTAAATTAGCGTATATCAGAAAATTAGAATCTATCTTCGATCCCTCTGTAACTCAATTGGTTAGAGCACTTGACCGGAAATCAGTTGATCTGGTGTTCGAATCCCAGTGGAGTGAAAGGAGTGTGATCTTTTTTTCTGATGAAAATTTGAATTTAAACACTTTTTTCAAACTTTATAAAACAATTTTTTTCAACATTTTTTTTTTGGCCTCCACTTTAAATAATTTTTCTTCGTGTAATATGTTATGCCGACGGTCGGGCCATCTCTTGCCCAGAGTCGGATGGACAGTACTTTCACGGTCTTTTTGAAACCATGAACCAGCGTTTGTCCGACGGCCGGCCCATATTTGGGCCAAGGTTTGGCCGACCATCGGATGCACCAAGGTGACTTGTGTATACAGAGTCGCACTGACTGCATTCTTACGGTCGTACCGACCAATCTGCCACAGTTTATCCGATCGTCGGCCCAAAGTTGGGCCGACAGTCGGCTTTTAGCCCACCGCCGACGTCGGTTGCCAACGTCGCCGAAACCATGGTAGCTTGAAAACACCTTAGTCGGTCCAACTCTGGTTACCGTAGATCGGTTACCAAAGTAGGACCGACTTTGGGCCGACGGTCAATCTCTGGCATCCGACCGAATTTCGCACCTGGTTACACGCTTTCTTACGTTCTTAAAGGGAATACCTAGTTGTCCCGCCTTACTGACAATGGTATTAGAGAAAAATACACAGCAAGTATGTTGACGGGTAAATGGTTAAGTCCTATTGTCTCGGAGTTTCGTCCTGCTGTGTACCCACAGGTAAAATATCCCGTCGAAGCGATGAATCTAACCCCGATTGCTCGAGAAAACGTAAGATTGATTTTCCAAAAAGACAAAGATTGTTATGTCAAAGATGAAAAGATTTGTCAAGACGATCGTAAGATGAAAGGTCGTCATTTTCTTGCGGTAAGTGAAAAAGTATCTCGTATATTTGATTTTGCACGACAGAAATTAATATGAGATAATCCTCACTATACTAATCACCCTCCAAATCTGGTTCGTGGGTTACTTGAAGCGACACATCTATTTAAAAAAATTGAGAAGGGGAAGAACAAGAAAATATAAAATTTAAATGCTCAAGTAGTAATTAGTTATTACGTAGATTACTATACAACACAAGTCGGTGGAGAGGGAATATAAAAAGTTTATATCGGATCCTCTAATCAAAGAGTCAATGGAACTGTAAGCTTTCTAGGCGGGCTTTTTCTATGCGTATTGCTGATACTAGTGAGTGGTGCGCGTACAGTTGGAAAGAAGGGACTCCGAACAGGTGTGGACGTTCTAAATTACGTCGATAACAAAATACCACTCAAGCAGGCATTCAACTAGCGTATTAATGAATGAGGTCAAAAATTAAAAAGAAAAGCTTTGGATAAACTTAATAATCCTATGAATGGATCGGATTATAATTTTGATGTGCAAAATTGCACACCACAGTTGCCCGGAGTTCGTGGTCTAGAGGGCTTAGTAGAACACGTAAGTCAAAGAAGAAGAAGAAAGGTATCAAAAATATGAAATCTAAAAAGAGAATCTATAGTAGTAAAAACGGAAAAATAAGAAAACACAGAAGACAGAAAAGCATATAACTAGCGCAGGAGAAAATCGTTAAATTTCGGACTATTGAGAGCTCGGAATGGGTCCATTACAAGGCCGTTTCATCGCTGACAGTCGATTCGAGGATGAAGTTTATCATTCCAGGCCACGGCAAAAATTACATGGATCTCGCTCATAGAATGCTCAGTATACACCTAAAATTGGAAGCACGGGCCGAAACTTCTGCAAATGCAGCCGCTCCGAAAAGTGTAACAGGGATAAGCAACTTACTTTATTCGATGTTCAATCAGCTGGACGTATATTTCAATGAAATATCGTTTCTCCTCCAAATGACGCATACGCGTACAGAGATTACCAGGACATATTGCTCGATTATGGACCAGCTGCAATAAAGAGCCATCTGACTTTCACTCTGTAGTGTTCGGATGCTGCACGAAAAATTGAAGATTTGTCCACCAAAGATACAGCCATCGATATCCGTCGAGCTTATTTTATTGCAGGTAAAACAATAGATCTAATCGATCATCTGCATTGCGACATTTTCAATCAAAATAAATTTTTTATCAACATAGTCGAGATGCGTCTTCGACTCGTATGTACAAAATATGGGTTTTGTCTTATGGATCCCGCCAGGACATGCACGCGCAAGCTCTAGCACAAGAAACAGCAAAATACTCGATAATACGAGTCGAGGTTAAAGCGCTTACTTTAAATGGCGGTATTCACTGTGACATTCTTTATAATGTTATACTCGGACATTTGTCTGAAAGAATAATCATCGGTTTTGTCGAAAACAGAACCATTAACAAAAATAGAGATGCTGATCCATTTAAATTTGAAAATTACAAGAATAGTTTCTTATCCCTTCACGTAAATGACACACAAATACCCTCGAAACCTCTGCAGCCAGATTTTTTCGAAAATAAACTTTACATTGATACTTGTCATACTCTTTTCTCGGGAAGTGGTATTCACTTTCTTAATGAGGTTAATAATATTGATAGAAGCGATTACCCGGAAGGATTCTGCCTGTTTGATTTTGATCCTACCCCTGATCTTTCTGCAAATTGTTATTCTCACTGGAATCTCGTAAAGCATGAAAGTCTAAGAATAGAGGTGCATTTTGAAGAACCACTCGTCAACACAGTAAATTGTATCGTATACGCAGAATATGATAACGTTTTGGAAATTTACGCGTCTAGACAAGTTATTCTTTATTTTTGAGAATAATAAGTCATTTTCGCCGCCGTCTTCATTTCTCGGAAGTTTACATATCTGTCATCTTAATGTACAGCTGTGTTCACTTAAGTCAGGTTTGGACAAGAAATGAGTACCTTTTCACACTCTTACTGTTATTTCTCGAAAATGCACCTGTGTAAACATTGAAAAACCGTGGGAAAAAAACTTGAGTATACGTCATCATATATAAGTGTTTTTTTAGAAACTCAGCGACCATCTTTCATTTCGTCCAAAGTAGTCTTACAAGTCGGTCGTTTCGTTACGTGCTCTCTCTTATGTGTGCGGCACGCAATTAATTGTCACTGCCGTCTTCTTCTTCAAACTCATCACCTGCAAAACTTTTATTGTACGAAAATTATTATGAACTACGTGATTGATATTCAAGGCTTTCGCGATCTTGAAAATAATTTTGTTGCAAAAGAAGTGGCCGGCATTGTAGTAAATCATAACTATATCGGGCATTGGAAAGCTGCAAAACCTTATACCTTCTCGGATCTCTGTAGTGCTGCGAAACAGGAGAAGAACTGGCTCACCTGTTATTTTCGCAGCATCGCACAGTGGGAGAAAAGCTAATTTTTTGGACAAAAATCGACTGACAGTGCAATTTATCATTACCAAAAATAACTTTCATTGCTGATCAAAAATATTGTTGATAATGTTGATTTAGCAATAACATTAAATATTTGAATTTAATATTTTTAAACCCACCTTTCGATTAAGACGAAGAAATAAAAATACATATTCCTCAATAGGTCTTGACTTTTCAGCGAAATAGTCGGGCGGTCCTATGAAAAAGGCTCATTTCGCGCATAAATTGATACCTGAAATTTGACTTCGGATTTCCGTAGCGTTAAAATGTAAAACAAAAGCCTCTATATCTCAGTAGAAATCCTAGGCCCGATGGTGTGTGTACATAATCGTTAAAGATAGCAAAAATCGGTTGTTTGATTCTCTCAATGAACCTTTATATCTGACAGAAACACACGGAAAAAAAATTTCATTAAATTTTATAGAACTAGTCCTATAGTAGAGGATACGACGGGTAGTTTAATAAAAGTTAAAATCTTCTTGGCTTTACATTGCATTGAACTATTCTACGAAATGTGTTACAAAATGCTACGAAATGTAAAGAATGAGGTGACATAATCTCTATTAGAAGGCAGAATGCGAAAAACGTAGAATAGTTCTAGAAAATCTAAAAACAGTTCTATAAAATGATGACCGATTTTTCGCCTAAAAAAATTAATCTTTATTATTATTATTATTATTATCATTATGCTTTAATATTTGTTCACATATTTAATTACATAATTATTTACTATTATGCAAACAATCACTACATTAATAATAGCACGCTAATAAAATTCTTATTCGCTGTGGGTTCAAACCCCCTACCTACGCATTCGCAACTCCTAACAAAACCTCGCAGCTAACTTAACTCGGAGTATTAAGGGCATGTGATACTTAAAAAATTATCGATTTTAGCAGTTTTAGGTTCCCCCGGCTTTTTTCCTACAATAATAAAGATTTTGCCTTAAAAATTTGGGGAATGGCAACGAACATGCTAACGGACGTCCCCGAACTCTTCTGTTGTGGAATAATTTAAAAAAATTTCATTATGCTAAATTTGATTAATATGTGTGTATTTTGAGGTTATGTGTGTTACAATTCTCCCCGCAGCTTTACTTCCAAACTACACAATATTTTTGGTCGAAAACTTAGGACAAGTAATACAACATAGTAAGTAATGTCCCGGAACTGAGCTTGTTTGTAGGCAATCCAAAAAATGAGAATTGACAACCGATCCTAACCTCCAAATAGTGCATATACAGAAAAATTTTATTTATCAGAATACATTTTTTTGCTATTATCCCTTAAAAAAAGAGTTCGGGGACGTCCGTTATTCTATTTTATAGCATCTCCGAATTCAGTTTTTAAAAATTTTAAGGTTTGTGGACAAAAACCCGGGGGAACTGAACCCGATTGAAGTATCACATGCCCTTAAACAAAAAATCTAAAATATAAGCTACAGCTATGCAGGGTCGTGTGACAAATTTTTGTGACCCGTTTCTTAACCAATTTTTTTGCTTTTAAAATTTTAATCATCACTTTAAAATATTTATAATTTTGGAAATTTTAAATCTCGAAAAAAATTTTAATCGCAGATTATTTCTTGGTTATAAGTTCTAGTAGATTCAAGATTAATAATAAGTTAGATAGCTATATAGAAGAAGTTTATATAAGTTATATAAAGTTAAATAAGTTATAATTCACTAATAAATTATTATTCACTAACCGGCGTTATCTATTAAACACATTGGCCAGGGGTATGCAGAAAATGTCGCCGCACGCGCACAGTAGCGACTGCGCAGCTACATTTTATAGAACTGAGGTTTATATATATCATATTGAAGTACAGTGGGACCTCGTTCGTGTCGCAGACTTGGGACCGGGAACCTCGTTCGTGTCGCAAACGTCATTTCCGGTCGTTTCAGGGGCGTACTTAAGTAGCGTGATTTATACCAGGGGGGTCCGACTAGGGGGTACATGACTAGATACCACAATACCATTAGGAACAGCACTGGATTGTGGTGCGCACGCAACTTTTTGACGTTATTTCGGCGACACAAACGAGATTTTCAGGGGTCACGTGACCACGACACGAAGCCGACAGCGACACGAACGAGTGCGACACGAACGAGGTCCCACTGTAGTTCACAAACCTCAATACCTCGAATCGAATTTCTATGAGATATTTAAACATTTTTTAAAGAATTTTTCTATACATTTGACTGAATTGAGGTATTTAAATCTTATAATTATGTGATTACAAACTCTCAATACCTCAATTGTGACTTCTGCAAAAGTCTTCAACATTTTCCAATGAATTTCACTATATATTTTATTGAACTTTTTTAAATCGGAGTTCAATATAACGTTTACAGAACTCTTGTAGTGTTAATCTAGATTTGTTCTACATTAAATCATGAAAGTTATATAGAATATAAAAAATTTGTTCAAGGTTCGCTCTCATCCCCGACTCTTGAAATAATTCAAGAAAGTTTAAAGAACTTTTTTTTTCCGTGCAGAGTCTGGTTAAAAAATGTAGGTTTCATAAATATCTACAAAATGACGGGTCGTACGTTAAAATTCGTTTACTTGTTTACTTGGAAACAAATAACAACCTTCCGAAATTGCCTTTTTCTAAATGTGCAATTATTTTTGCTATAATCATGCAAAATGTTTTAAACTTACAGAAAATATGCCACTTGTCACTCTTAAAAAGTGTACAAAACTTCAACTCAAAATAATGAGTAGTTTTTCCAAATAGGATATCAAATATAATGGGTAATTGTAATCTACACGAATTGTACTTTCAAGTAAATTTAGAAGCAGAGCGACTTTTTATAAATGAATTGCATGAAAGTGGGTTCCAAAAGATGTTAAGTTTTTTTCCTATAAGAAATGAAACAACTCAGTCAATTTTCATTTTGCAAAGCTCTAGTTTGTACCAAATATAGAAGAAGAGGTTTACTAATTCTGGTGAAATTCACGAAGCAATGCATTCTAAATTTATTTTTTATAATCGTGTCTGATTCACGGAGAACCTCACAGCTGCCACATGCCAGGCTCTCGCGCCGGAATTGAATTGACATGTTCAAATTGCCAACAGTTTTAATCTCAGCAACAAATTGATATATACAAATTTTTTTTTGGTAATTTCAACTAGATTTCCGTGCTGGTTGCAAACATGTGGGTTGCTTTTCAGAAAAATGATATGTAATGCTTTAAATTTTTAACTATTTCATGTATCTTCTATAATTTTACCATTAATTATTTGTTTATTAGATTTACTATAATATATACCTAATTTTTCCAAATATTTACATCTGAAAAATTACTTAATGAAAAAATGTAAAAAATGCTTCAGATATTGTCTGATAACCATACCTTGATAGGCCACAGCGACTTCTCCGCCATATTTCTATGGTCTAAACCATGCGCGAGTGCAATAAAGAAATTCGTATTTCAATTGTAGTAGATATTTTCCTAAATAAACGACTGGATTTTCTTTCAGCGTGAATTATAATGTGTGAGAAGTTGTATGCTCCGGAAGCTACGATCATGGTTTCCTAAAGCAACCAATCCCGACGCAACTGGAGCGTGTACGTCATCCATTTCTGCTCCTTCTGTCCTACAAGGTAAGTAACAGCGGGAAATTTCCGCGAGAAAACATCGGGCAACACTGTTCCTTGGAGTCAGGTGTCTAGCCGCGTATGACCTTACGCGACAGACGGGACAGTTTAAGATGAAGGTTTCACCTCTGGATACTTCTTTAGAGCTACCAATCTTTGTAGAATGTTATGAGGACCAGTGTTGACGGACCAAACGAATCTTTCATACCTCCAAGACAGCCGATTATGAGAACTACAAGATGGACTTTGTAGCCTTGGTACAGCCTGCTCAGCTCGAAAAGAAGTGCTTGATATTTTGCCCATTTGTCTTCCTCCTTTGTCGTGATATTACCATCGGCTGGTGCCGAGAATTCAATCACGTAAATGATCTTGGTCTTCAGATCTTGGAGGATAATATTAGGCTTCGTAGCACTGATACGTTGAGTGGTGGAGAATGAGAAATTCCAGTAGATCTTACACTGATCATTCTCCACACCGGACTCGAGTTCCCCCTGGGCGTGTGGCAAGATGGGAAATAGGTCAAAACCACAGAAGTGCCTTAGATGGTAGTATAACACTTTTAGAACCGCATTGTGTTTCTCTATGTAACCGTAACGTGCATACGTTAAGCATCCACTGAGAACATGTCCAAGTGTTTCTGGCTCTTGCTTACACGCTCGGCAGTTATTATCGCCTACAGGTATATTCATTACACGATCGTGGTAAAGTAAGGTGTCTATAACGCCGTCTTGACAGGCAAATAGAAATACCTCAGTCTCCGATCTCAATCCAACAGACTTGAAAAACATGATGGATAGACCTATCGAGAGCTCTTCTCTACGTATGATGACGTAGAATGTACCATGAATGGGCTTGTCAGCATGTTCTCTTAGTAGAAGCGTATGTTCTGCTTCCTGTACACGAATTTTGAGCAACGAAGGTGTTAGTGATGCAAGACCATGTGTAGTATCGCTACAATCAAATGGGAGGCAAAGCTCCTCTGCGGCCCTATCTGCAGTACGGTATAGAAACGCCGCAACATTGAGGACTTCATGTTGATGTACTAATCGCATAAGAGAATCTGCACTATTTAGAACTGAGCAGGCTGTAGCCAGAACCGTTCTTCGATGAAGACACTCCAAGCTTAGCAAGTCTCTACCCCCTTTATCTCGAGGTAGGTATATTCGAGGTACGGAAGATCTAAGATGATGACTTTGATGGATTGTCATCATCTTGCGTGTGCTTCAGTCAAGTTGCTTCAAATCATCGACGTTCCATTTTACTAAGCCAAATCTGTAGAGCAGTATAGGAATGGCTAGAATATTGGTCGCTGGATCTTATTCTTTCCAGATAATTCGGAAGCCCAAATTTTGCGGAGAATTTGGCGATACCTTTTTACAAGGGCCTTTTTTAACACACGCACATTTTGGGTTTCCGCTTGCAGTATTCCAAGATATATATATATATATATATATGTTTCTCCATTGCCAAGATGTTGAATGGTATTTCCGCCTATGAGTTGAACATCCTAATCGTCACGGGATGGTGTATTTTCTAGTCGTCCTTGGTGTAGCTGGACGCAGGCACACTTGTCCAGTTCAAACCTCGTGCCAATCGCTTCAGAGTACCTATTCACCGCCTCCGCAAGGATGTTAAAATCCTCTTTCGAAGAAGCAAAGCGTTTAAGATCATCCATGTATAAAAGGTGGTTGACCTTATATTCGCTTCTGTTCGGCGCATAACATAGGTATCCAGAGCTTTTGCCTCGGAGGACAATAGATAGAGGCAAGAGGGAGATGCAGAAAAGTATCGGACTTAAAAAGTCTCCTTGGAAGACACCCCTCTTATATGTGATATAGCTGGTAGGCACTTGTCTTTTGTCAGATGTTACGAGAAATCTTGTATGCCACAAGAGCATAAGCTCTTTTATGCATCTCACTATTTTTAGATGCACCTCCAGGCACTCAAGGAGCTGAATAAGTAGCTCATGGTTCGTGTAATCGAGTGCCTTACGGTAGTCAATCCAAGCCATGCACAGATTGCGTCGATACCTGATCGAGTCTTAGGTAACACACCTGTCTATTAACAGGTTTTCCCTGCAACCTGCCAGCCCTCTCATGAATCCACGTTGTTCAACTATTGCACTCCATGCCGGCTCGATAGATGTCAATTTCCTCTCTTCGATGATAACAGTGAATAGCTTGTAGCTAGTGTTTAAACAAGCTATGGGCCTGTAGTTATGTGGCATATTATTTTTTTTCCAACTTGTTCTCGGGTTAAGAAGAACCCGGTTTTCCATCATAACGGACTAAGTCAAGTGACTGATGAGATGATCATGTAATTAGTCAATTTAATACGATGTATAAAATCATTTGCGATGATGTTGTAAGTACAAAATTAGGCGCATGGTCTAGTTTGCAGTTCGTCTGTTACTGCGGTTATGCTTACACAGCGGCCGCGAGTGTTTGAGATGACAACAGTCGCCTCTGGATGCTTTCTTAGAGCTACCATATATCACTCTATAGATTTTTAGTCGGTTGCTTCTTGATGGTCCAGGAAGTTTCTCCCAATGCGACAGGTGTTTGATAAAACCGCCTTCTGAGCTGCTGCCAGTACACTACTGAATCGTGAATGTTCAAGATGTTCAGTGCATCTTGCGTGCACATTGCCTGTAGCCGAAATCACAATAGGATGAATAGATGCATGTCCGGTCAATTGATTCGGATGTAATGATCCGTCTGGATAGTAACATCCCACTATAAGATGAAATCTTCGTTTTCTAAAACGGGCATTGTAATGTATCTATAGAAAGGCATCCTTTCTGTTAAGAATCCTAGGTTTAGGGCAAGCTGTTGATGTATAATTTCCGCCACATCATTATGCCTTTGCGTATATTCTCTTTGGGCCATTACGCGGCAACCATAAATAATTTTCGATCGAAGTTGAAACAATGTTTCCGAAACCTCTCCTTTTATCATATGAGGTAGACAGAGAGGATAAGCATAATCCAAAATTTCTACAAATTTACCATTTAGCACATCACGCAATGCGATATTAACTTGGATGGTTTATTTATATATTTTCAATTTTCGCAGTTCTACGTGTTTTGTGATGTATTTGATTTTAAGGTTAATTAATGTTTCATATTCACAACTGTCACTTGTCAATACGTCGTATGTATTTCGTTTTGACGTTACTTTTACAATTGTGCATCACTTTTCGTCTGCTTTCAGTATACAATTTCTCGTTTGGAGTGGTATAGATCCACTCCATGCAAAGTGGTCTAAAATTTTAGCATGCCAATTGGAATTAGTACACTAAAATCTTTCGAGAATACCGATTTTGGGAAACCATTCTAAAATCAGCCGTTTTAGCATGCTAAAATATTAGCGTGGTCTCGAGAATATCACCGCTGGTACCCAAGGCCTCTTCTGAGGACAAATTCAAGGGCGTGTAGCCGAGATCAGCTTTACAGATGGTGTTGTAAAGCGTAACATCTCGCTTGCTGTTAAAATAGTTTCGAACTGTATATCTTGTGACTCACACAGTTTCCTGACATGTACAATGCCCCTACCCCCTCTATGTCG
>CAKNWW010321822.1:0-11002 GCA_932074435.1 Andricus kollari | reverse complement strand
TTATCTCATGGATTATATTCGAGCATATTCTTCGAAGATGATATTTATATTTCATAAATCAGTCCAAGGAAAGAAATTAAGTTACATCACTCGAGGCCATTCAGGGAAAAGTTTGAGTCTCAACCGGAATTTTTAAAAATTAAAACTATTTACAATATATTTTGTAGATATCTTTCTAAAGGCGTGTGGTTATCTTCAAAGACAAAGAGTGAATTTTGTTGGAGACATGTAGACATAAAAACTGTATCACAATAGCCTCGTGGATGGGGCTATTATGGGAAAAAGTATTTGTTAATAAAATTCTCAAATAATTTTTTCTTAAACCTAAACTAAATCTTTTACCAGGATATATTTTATTAGGTATCGTAGAGTAAAATAGACCAACATTTGTTTAAAAATATTTTCTTTTAAAGAAATTGTGCCTTTGAAAAAGAACTTATTGATGGTAATTTTGAAAAGAGAAAAGAATATTCTTCAGGAAAAGAATTTGAAACACACAAAAATATTATTTATTGAAAAGCTTGTGGGTCAATCCACTTCCTGAATATCAGAGTTGTAGGGAGTTCTACAGATTTCGATGAACCTTGTTTAAACTTTACTGTTGGGTGAGTGAAGTTTATGGTTAAAATGTGTTTCCAAAATTTGGAAAATTCAATTAGAATTGTGTATTTCTAAAATTTTCGCTCTGTTTTCCGAAAATTGTTTTTTTTATATTTCATTTGACTAGCTACCATTTTTGGTATGATAAACGTGAAGAAGATTTATCGTTTCAGTTGATAATTCATGTCTATCGCTGATAATTTTTTTTAGCTTAAGACTAATTTTTTTATTGAAAATTAATGTCTTGAACTAACAATTAACATTTAGTAATCTATAGTGGTTGAGGATTCAACTCCTCTGGTAAAAGATCATTTATCTGGTTGAAGATTCATCATCATAGTTGAAAATTCATCTCTTTCGTTGGAATTTTTGTTAGTAATAATTTTATTCACTGATAACTGTAGTGCCGCACTGCAAATGGGCGTAAGTAATAAATCTCGGAAGTGAGTTTGATCAGTGAGTGCGTGGTGGCTGCAGCGCTCGGAATCGTCAGTGCTCCGGGACCGTTATTGTTGCATCAGATAAAAGGTTTTATCACAGGGCGATATTTGTGCATGCTAAATGATCTTCGCTGAAATCTATTATTAGAACTCTTCTGAATGTAAGCATAAGTTCCGTCCCAAATGGTAATTAACTTATCATTATGATAAGCGTAGTTTTGCTTAATAAAGTGCTAGTGCTGTACTCGGATTTTTGTGCTCCGCTTCGGCGAGAGATGGTAGTGAAGACAGAACATTTTTAAATTGGTCTTGTTAAGACCAGTCCATTGCTCTACCTCCGAGTCAGACATATCAGCAATAAACTCAAAATTGAAGAAAGACTATTTGTCTCGATATGACTTTTTATTGTAGGTGCAATTCGTTACTGTTTGTGATAAAAACTCCCACTGTTCATTTGAAAGATGTTCATCACAACAGCGCGACCCTTCCGGTAAATAAAAGCGGTGGTTAACCAACACCTGATCTCTGACGGCTTGTGGTATTATATGAAGGTTTTTCGATGCGCAACCAAAAACGCAGTTTTTGTGAGACGCTGACGCTCTTTTCAGAGTCAGATTTATGGTACCTTCTGTTAAAGATGATTTGCTTGTGGACGCGCACGACTTTGGTCTCATAGGCTTTTTTCTCGTCTTGAGGAGCTGAATCGATTGGTATAAGTTTTATTTTGCGAGGCTCGGATGCCATTTTGGGCATCCTCGTTTACCACCATTTTTCCCCATCTTATTTTTAAAAAATTTTTCTAATCCCTAAGGTCATCAACAAATAATTTTAAAAAGAAAATCATAATGATATATGACATGAATTTATTTATTTATTTTAAGAAAAATTGCGCCCCAAGAAAGAAAGTGAGCTATGCCAAGAGTAAAGATTATTTTTGATGGAAACAACTTGAAATGTACAAAAATATTATTTATTTTTAAAATTATGTCCTTAACCGAAACTTTGATTCTTAGCGCTTTTTATTTTTATTCTTATCGGATTTATTTGTCATTGTTATCGCAAGCTGGTATTAAGAAAAATATAATAATATTCAACATTAATTTATTTATTTTCAAAAATTGGATGTAAAAAAATTCCGGAGAATCTTTTTCTCGAGGAAACAAGCTTTCATTCAATAAAATCTAATCATTTTTTTAAGTCTGGCAAGAAACGCTAAGAAAAAAAGATCAGTGAATAATAAAAGTTTTTCCATAAATATGTATGGCATGTTTCAAAGTCTTTCCCGCAAGACAATTAAACTGTTCCATAGTGGTTGAGGCATGAATTTTCACGAACAAATCAAGCTGCAGGTCGCATTTCTCAACGGATTTACTTTTCCTTTCTTTGACTAAGCAGTATAAACTTCCTAACAAACGGAGGGCTTTCGACTGAAATGAAAAACATGAAACATCAAAGTATTTTGTTTTTTGTTTTAGACTGAAAACACTGCAAATAAACTAGGAATTGTTGAAGATTCAGTTACAAATACTTACCGAATGTAAACATTTGATTTCTGAATGATAATTATGAATATTCAAAATAAACAAAGCCAAAGATTTAATTATTTTGAGAGTTAATTTTTAACAAATATTTAATTTTACCCAATTTTTTATAATACAACTCTAGGCAACCAGGAAGGGAGAAGTATGACAAACCTTCGGAGCACTCGCGAAATTCAGAAATTGTGCTTTATTTTTTACTATTTTTTGAGTTCTTACGACTGTAAACCTGGAGCCGATTATATGAAAACGAGAGAGATACGACGTTTTTTTGAATAACCGTATTACGAACTGCCAGCCTAAAACTCAAATATGCACGCTATATCAGTACCGAGTGATCAGGAACTTTGAATCGTATCACTCGCTGGTATTTCCTATTAAATACTTCACACGTATTAGCGGGTGAGATGCTTCTAGCTATTCGGCCTACCTGATTAGCTGACGCGAGCAGGCTAGTGGAAAGGCTTTTCTTCTTCCTACAAATTTCGGGAGCGACCATCTTTCTCTTCTTAGTTGTCTCAAAGTCGACGGTAAATAATTTTACTTCCCGAAAAGAATTTTGAAGATCGCGAGAAGCAACGCTAAAAATGGCTGAGGTACACTTTTAATTTTCTAGGCAAGCTAAGTTAGGGTAGGCTAGGTTTTTAGTTCATGAATCTGAAGTAAAGAAAAGGAGGAGCAGTAGAGAGAATTTGGAAAACCCTTTTCCAAATTACTATTACAAGTTAAGATGGCGAAGATACGTTAGAACTTGGCCAACTTAACTTGTAATAGTAATTATGAAACGTGTTCTTCGAGTACTTTCTTCCTTCAGCGACACTCTGGTAAACGAACTCTGGATAATTCACGAGATCGAGTTGTCGTGCTAAACATGTTTGGTATTTACGGTTTCGGCACAAAATTGTGAATTTTAGAAGGAAAACAATGCTACGTATTAAATAAATGTCAATAGTAACTTAATTTATAATTTTGATCTCAAAAAATTATTTGTTGCTGCATTCCCATCCCCCTTACAGAAGAAGTCCCACAGCCGGTAAGAGTCTTACAAGGTCGCACGTTCCGCGGCTGGCGCATAACAAATCAAGCTTCCAAGTCTCCTGAGTTTTGTTCTTTTGATATAAATGACGGCTTGAGTGGGAGTCTTAATGCATTAAAAAAAAGTTTTTCAATATGTTATTCTACAAACAAAAATTACATACGAAAATAACGTGCAAATCCCTTTCCAGTAAACGTTACGAAACGGAAAATATATTTTCCGAAGTTAACCGCACACTTATAAAATTTTTTATATCATACCACGGTCGTATACACATTTTCGGGTATTTTCGTGGTGGTGGAAGTTCCCTAACTTAAGCCAAATTTGAAAACGTAAACGCGTTTTCTAACCTCAAAGCCGGAGCGACACAATCACAATTTTTCAGTTTGTGTGCAGATATGCACACAATTTTTTTATTGAATTAGTGATGTCGAGGATTCTGTCTTACACACTCTATTGTATAAAAATGACCGATTCTGCGTGCGGGACCTACTGGACATTCCTTGATTTCATTTGTAGTCAATGGAGTGATCGTGCCGCTTGCTATGTTGATTTTTGCCCGTAATTTACGGCTATTGTGAGAACTATACGTATATATTCCAGAAAAATAATTACTACTCTGTAATATTGCAAAGACGTCACCATCAAATGTAGATAATACAATTTGTTCTTGGGTTGTCATGGGCCCATAAACATTCCGTCTTACGAGTACTTCAATTTTCTTATGTGCAGGAAAAGTGTATTTTCGAAGCTGGAATACCCGATCCGGATTATAGCGTGGAGTAAGCCGAATAGATTCAAGTTGTTCAAGGCCACATTCACGTCCGTCAGAAGAAACAATTAGCGTGGTAGGTTGAGCTATATGCCTGGCAGGAGTAGACCTGGACCTGATACGAACAGAAGCCTCGGTAGGAGCAAGATTACTGGTTGGAGAATGTTGTGTGTCATAAGAAGAAGATGAGCCGCGACGAGGAAAACCAGGAATAGGAGTGCCATCAGGTAAACACTCAAACTGTGAACTTAAATCTGCAAGAAGAAACAAAGTATTAATAATTTTTAAACTATCGTGGTGTAGTATGAACTCCTAGTGGCTTCAAATTTTAGAGAGTAATTTTCGCAGTCCGAAGGATATTGCGTCAAAAGTTCTGTATTTGGAGGGCAGCTTGCCTATATTTTAACATTCTCACCAATTATTATCATTCAGAAAGTAATAGGATCATCTGAAAATTCGCACCTCAGATTTTTAACGGATCTCTACGTATTGAGACACGTTAATGCCAAATGCCCTGCATTGGGAGTCTGTAACCCGTACGCGGCGTGTCTTCATGCGGCTAATAGAGGAATGCTTTCTAGATATAGAGGGCAGGGCGGAAATAAAATACGCCTCGCGGACCGAACGGACTATGTGAAGGATACACCGAGAAAAAACCATGTTCGGTTCCTGCTGCGTCCCACTGGGAGTGCTCCGAACCATGTCTGGTGCCCACCGGCATGGCAGAGATCCGGTCCTTCCGTGTTTGCCGGGACTGGATAAACGAGGCTGGAACCCAGGGAACTGGGGTAGGACTGAGGTACGAGGGTATACCTGTTTCCAGTTGTTCCGGTCCGCACCACCACGCATGATTTTCTGGCGCACTTTCACGGCGAACAAAATTCCCCCCCCCCCTGCCATCCTCAAACAAAAACGAACCTAGAAGGAAACACGGTGCAACGAAAAAAGGATGTCAATGACAGCGAGAAGACAAAAGACCAGGAGACTGACTTGAAGTTGCAAATTGAAGCGTCAGAGACTTCGGTTAAGAAGATAATCCATCGGATGGAAATATTGATAGCGAATATGCAAGAAGCCGGAAAAAGACATCGGAACATCAGTCGACTCATTAAGGATGGACTTGGCGAAGTGAAGGCTGCTTTATAAACGCTTAAAGAGGAGCGTGAGGCATAACAGAGGTGCGCTTATAGTAATGTCGAACAACAAGAGATCGGCATCAAGCTCGGTAGAAACCAGGCTGCTACGCCGATCGAGAAAAATAAAAAGGACGATACGAAATCTGCCAATTTGACATTAGTCGTGAGAAAAAAAGCAAATTAAGGGAGCACCCAACCAAAAGTGGATGCTATCCCTCAAAGGATAAACACTTCGAAAGGCAAAAAACATCCAGAGGAAACGCATTCGGATGCAGTCCTCATAAAAGCCACAGAGGGGAAGTCCAATGAGTGGTTCTACGGGACATTAGGTTGGAATTGAAACCAGAAGATACTGTGACTGACATCAAGTCGATCCGTCGCACACGGAATGGAGATATCTTATTAAAACTTCGTAAACTGTTCGAAGCCTCCCGCATAAAAATGGGGTGGATCAACAGAAGGATCAATGGGACAGATGGGTACTACCTGATACAGTTTCTCGCAGGGCTCGGCTATTTTCGAGCCTACCGCTACAAGTGGAGATTCCTTCTCGTGTATCTGGCCTCAGATTTTTTCACCTTTCGCATAAAAAATGCCAAATACTAAGTTTTGGTAATGGCGTCTATCTGTCGCAGATCTGTAAGTATGATTTGGACTTAGAAGGACAAATTTTTGTTTCTACTCTAACTCAATGTACTTTTTGTTCTAAAATTTCTGACAAATTCCGAATTCACGTTTTTCGAATTCTATTTTTTACATCGCACACATTCCGTAATTCCCCAGAATGAATTCAGATTACATTCGTATTTATTTCGGACAAACTCAATTAGAATTATAAAAGAACAGCATTTCGAATAGAATGTGGGTTACGTCGGACAAATTCTCATTTGGAGAATGCTAAAAAGCGTTTTTTTTTTACATTATAGATATAATACATTATTATATTCACCAATAGAATTGAGTATGAACATCCAGGTAAAGACCATAGTACAAACGATCGCCATTTTTCGCAATTAGGGTAAAAAGTGATTATGGCGTTAAAGAAGAATTTGGTTAACAATGTAATTGGTGCTCATTTGAGTGCTTAATTAGATTATCATATAATTAATTATAAGTAATTAATTTTTATATCTATCCCGTAATCGTTATCTTTGTAATTATAGTCAAGCTGGTTTCTCTGGTATAATGATATTTATATTTCAGCAATCAGTCCAAGAAAGGAATTTTTCTCCATCTAATTTTGAAAATATCCTTCTAATCCCTAAGGTCATCAACAAATAATTTAAAAAAGAAAAACATAATGATATTTAAAATAAATTTAATTATTTATTATGCATGTTATCTATGGACAGGTATTGTAAAGTAAAATAAACTAAGATTTCTTTAAAAATATTCGTGTAACAAAAGAATTGCCCCAAGAAAGGAAGTGAACTATGCCACATTTTATGATGATTCAGTTTTAAGGTAGTTTCTATTATTAATGAAATTTGTGGAAAGTGAAAAGATTATTTTCATGAAAATAATTTGAAAAGTACAAAAATATTGTGTATTGAAAAAAATGTCTCTTGAACCGAACTCTTGATTCTTAACGTTTTTAATTTTTATTCTTATCGCAAAATGCTAGGATTATAATAAATGCCTTGAAACTTATTTTCTTATGAAAACAATTTTTTAATACTTTGCTCCATCCAATTAAATTCTTTTTTTTATTAACGGGCCTAAATCATCAACGAAACATTTTAAAAAGAAAAATATGATAATATTCGACATAAATTTATTTTCAAAATTTAAATGTAACAAAATTCTAGAGAAACTTTTTCTCGAGAAAAAAAGATTTCATTCAATAAAATCTAATAATTTCTTCAAGTTTGGCAAGGAGCGCTAAGAAAAAAAGCTCAGTCAATAATAAAAGTTTTTTCATAAATATTTTCTGCAAGTTTCAAAGTTTCTCCATAAGAAATCATCTGTTCTCTTTTCAACAGTACCTTTAACAATAATATCGAAATTCTCAAAAGTATAATTAAATTCATTTTTCCCGAGACCGTTGCAGGTCGCATTTAAATTAATCTAATATATAAATCATGAACAAATTAATTAATTTTTGACTATATAGTATTTATTTTTCTAGGACAATCTAATTTATTTTTACAATCTGGATTATAATAAAAACAACTGAAGGGCAGAATCAATTCGGTTAAGGGGAAGAGAAAATGTGCATACAAAATGGTGGAATATCATTTTCTAAACGAAATGTGATTTTTCGCCCGGTTTTTCAGGACTTCACAAATGGGTCATACAATATTCTTAAACTCGCATATTAAAAATATTTTGGGAGGTTATAGGGAAACACTTTCTGAATTAACGCAGGGAAACGTAGGGTAATTCAGGGACTAATATAATTTCAAAATACAATATAACTTGGGACTAAAAGACAAAAGGTAAAACTCAAATATAAATCACAAAATACAGTAATTATAAATATTAGGATTTTTAAATAATATTAGGGGACAAAGGGGACAGCATTTCACTTATATCGGGACAAAAGGAAATTAATTAACCTGAGGGAACCATGTGACAAAAGCTTAACAACAATATTACAACAATTAAAATATTAAAAATTCACAAAAACAGAAATAAATTAATCCAGTCAGGAATATCGCAGAAACTATATGCGAAATAATCTAAAAAAAAGGAAACCAATTAAACACAAAACAAAAGGACAGGATCACAGCTTATACCAACTCTAATATTAAAGACACTTTATAATAATACTTGACAAAAATACTTTAAAAATTAATCAAACATTCAAGATAAATTCAACGGCGCGTCCTGCTCCAGAAGCTGCCTGACGAAAGATGAGAGTTCTTCCACGGCGTCGTTTTCTTCTTTAACAATCGGCTGAATCCTGATTGGTTGAAATGGCATTTCGTGATTGGCGTTCCTTTGGAAAGTTTAATGGGATGTGATTGTAAATGAAAATACTGTGTCCACCAAAATTGTCTCTTCTGAATTTGGTGATAATTATTCAACCAATTCGGTCCAAATGATGTTGAATTACTGTCCAAGACGTCCTCTCCGAAGTATATGATCAAACAAGCTTACTGTTAAATTCCTACTAAGACTCAATCCAAATTAGAAATCATAGCATCAGGGATGTTGCCAGTGATATTCAGGCCTAAGCTACAGAGGTCCCACTCGCAATGCCGGGGATCGACAATAAACCTTCCCAACAAAAGAGATCATGAATTCCGCTCTGAGGCGAATAAGTTTTTTAGGAGATCAAGTGTCCGACGAAAACTTGAATCCCAGTAGCATTTCAAGATGTTCAATAAATATTGCGGTACGACCAGAAGGACAGGAGTAGGTTGGCACACAGCAGTCGAATTGGCGGGAAATTTCAAATAGGTTGAGTTACTCCAATTAACAAAAGGCGTCCCATTTGCTTCTTGAAGTCTCTGATTAGGTCTGATTAGGTCTTGGAGAACCATGCAGCTTCTGGATTGGCAGGAGTAAAAGAATGAAATTATTTAAAATAGAAAAACTGAAATAGTCTGAATCTTGAAATTCAAAGAACTTGTGACTTGAAAATATTTTGCAACGTTACAAGACACTATATCAGTATCGAGTGGTCACGAACTTTCAATTGTATCACTAGAGTCATTCGAACATTCCTTTTGTGAACATTAAAGTAAAATCGTTACCCAATGGCCGATATAAGATTTTACGCAAATCACCCTCTCGCTGGTATTCGCTATTAAATACTGCACTGATATTAGCTTCGTCCAGAACCCCCATCGACACTTCGCTACTGGAAGCTTTTCTACCCAAACCGTTATGTGATTGGTCGGAAAAAAGTATCGTCACATAATATACTATTAACACAACTAATTCTATAATTTCATGAAATTTTTTCTATAGCAGTGGAATTTTTTTCTATCTACATTAGGGTGATGTTCCTCATAGGAAAATTATTTTAGATAAATCATTATAAATCTATAAAATTTTCCCTACAAAAATATTCAAGTGAGGGAATTAAACGAACCTTTTTTTACTTTGTTTCTGAAAAAGAATATACGGGGCATTAACAAAAGATTAAAGCGTTGGGAACTATAATATATTGACACTTTATTATTATTTCGTAATATTACAAGTTACTTGTAACATTGCAAGACGACTTCGGTTCACAAGAAGTTTTATATTTGCGTTGAACATTTTTTGTAATTGAATTAATGATGTCGATGATTCTTTCTTTTACACTCTACTATATAAAAATGACAGATTTTGCGTACCCGGCCTACTGGGCATTCCCTAATTTCTTGTGTGGTCAATGGAGTAATCGTACCGCTTTCTATGTTGATTTTTGTCCGTACTTTATTGGTATAGTAAGAACTATATTTATATATTCCAGCAAAATAATTACTACTTTCTAATATTGCAAAGACGTCACCGTCAAATGTAGATAATACAATTTGTTCTTGGGTTGGGATGGGCCCATAGACATTCCGTCTTACGAGTACTTCAAGTGATTTATCTGCAGGAAAAGTGTATTTTCGAAGCTCGAATACCTGGTCCAGATTATAGCGTGGAGTAAGCCGAATAGATTCGAGTTGTTCAAGGCCACATTCACGTCCGTCATAAGAAGTAATGAGCGTGGTAGGTGGAGGTATATGCCTGGCATGAGGTGACCTAGACCTGGAACGAAGAGGAGGCTCGGGAGGAGAAAGATTTCTGGCTGGAGAATGTTTTGTGTCAGAAGAAGAAGATAAGCCGCTACGAGGAACACCAGGAATAGGGGCACCATTAGGTAAACAGTCAAACTGTAAACTTAACCCTGTAAGAAGAAACAAAGTGTCAATTATTTTTAAACTACCTTTGTATATCATAAACTTCTCGAACTTTGAAATTAGGGACAGAATCCGGTTTCTGAAAAATTTATCTGAATTCCGCATTCAGTTTGATGTTTTCTGTTCGCTCATTCGACATGTCACTTGATTTTTACCCCTTGACGGCCGGGATAAATGCATGAAAAATCAAGATGATCATATAAAATCCGTAATTTCGGCAGTCCGACAGCAAACCGAATTTAAACCGCCTGCGTCTCTAATTTATCTTTCAAGGTTTTAATACGCATATCAGTCATATGATGAGAGCAATTAAATATCTTGAATGTTCTGGAAGCACAAAATTTGTTATACGATGCATAAAAAGTTCTGTATTTGACAGGTAGCATGCCAGCCTTTTCACATTCTCATCACTTATGAATAAGAAAGTATTAGAATCGTATGCAATCTCACATCTAGGTTCTTCATCGGATCGCTACGTGTTGAGACACCTTGATGACAAAAACCAAATTTTGATAATGGCGTCTTTCTGTCTGTCACCGTTCTATAAGTATTATTCAAACTAAGGCGGACAAATTTGCACTTTTACCTTTACTAAACGTACTTTTTTTTCTCAAACGGACACATTCTAAATCAATG